>JARYGA010040377.1:0-44281 GCA_030545235.1 Helianthus tuberosus
AAATGCCTGGATAGTCCCTGTGGTTTGCTCAGTTTTCACCTTTAGTCCCTAATTTTCTAAAATTACAGCTATAGTCCCCAACTTTTGCAATTTCGTTACTGGATAGTCCTGGGTGCGGATGGAGGTTAGTTTTTTATGTTAAGTGGATGTGAAATTACAAAATTACCCTTACTATTAAAAATCCCAATAAAATATTAAAAAAAATCTAATTTATTATTTTAAAGAAAGTGGGACCCACCTTTTTCCTATCCCTACCCCACCCCCTCTCCTCTTTCTCTCGTCCCATTTCTTTGTCTACAACAATCAAACCACCACCACCATACCACCCCCACCTTAGGTATTTTAATCGTTGATTGAATACGAAAGAAGAAATCAATTAGGGCAGCTATCGTTGAGAGATAAGGTTGCGATCTGATGTGCTTAAAATACAACATATAAATTATATCAAATACGTGGTAAAATCAACCCTTTTCAGTATTAATGTTGGACAAAGCTTGGTTTTCTGTTCCTTTTTAATTTACAGGGTCAAAGGAGCTTAAATGTGAAAAAGGAGCAAAACGACAACAAAAACCAACATAAATGTAGAGAAGGAGGAATTACGCAAATCACCAAGCCCCAACTCACATCCAAACCACAAAAAAGCAAGAACAGCAGACTTGACACGGGGCCGTGTCCAAAGGTGGATGCTGTGCAGAAGAAAATACAACAGCAAAGGACAAAACTGGTAGCCAACACGGGGCCGTGCTAAGCCAACACGGGGCGTGGTCAACTCAAAGATTTTCAGAATCTGCGATAGTACAGCAAGTACTTTGGCCACGGGTCATGCCATTGACACATGGGGTCGTGTTAGTACAAGATCTGACAGGCAGTTAATGAGGAAGAGAGGGAGGGAGATGACCACAGGGCCGTGCCAGGTGGGCACGGGCCGTGGTGGAGCTTCTGATTTCAGCTATAAATAGATGTTCTTGGTTCCATTCCAAACCATCCCTTGGCAAACCACTTCTCTCTCACTTGCCACCACTACAACACCATCATCCATTTTCCATCATTTAGAGTGTGTGTGTAGTCTCGGGATCCATTATTGATAGTAAGAGTCTTTGTTAAACAAAGTCCATGCTTGGCTAAACTCTTACATCACTTGGTGAAGACATATCATTTATGGATTTTCTTTTATGATTTCCAATCTTTGGCAACTTTTAATTGGGTATGTATTAATGACTTTAATAACTAGTTTTTTATATTGAAGGCAAATTTATCTAATCATTCTTCATATGTCATTGATTCACATATTCGTGTCTTTACGGTCTATATAAAGGGCGTTAATTGCTTGGAAGGGGGTTAGAAGGGTGGTTGGGTAAATTTTACGTCTCGTTCAGTGTATAGATCCTACGAGAACCTGGTTCAAGCTTAGTAACACCTCACGAGTCGGAGCGGGCATTACCCACCACGGGAGAGGTGCAAAACACTTGAATCCCTTATCTATAAACTACTATTAAAACTTTAAACCAACCCCGCGAGGACTGTATCCCTGCTGATTCAGACCAACCGGTTGAGGATTATCGCTGCCTGAAAGGGGGCCCACCATTTTTTTCATTAATAACTTACTGAATTATCTTTCGATATTCCGACCTAGTGGGATTGTATACTTGCTGACTCAAACCACTAGGTTGATGGTAACGTCACCTTCACAAGAGGGGCCTTCTACTATAACTAAGATAATCTCTTAAAATGCCCAAAGTGCGGAAATCATCAAAAGGGTACATGAAAGATAAGTCGGATCCAAGTGATTCTTTCTTGTCTATCTGTTTTTAATTTTATTTTATTCTATGTTTTTTTCTTTTTATTAGTTTAAAACTCTTTTCTCAAAGTTTGTTTAGACGTTGACGATAAGCCGGTACTAAAAACTCTTGTTTCATTGGAGGACCTCGGTATCTTGCCATCACTATACTACGTCCGCGATGGGTACACTTGCCCTAGCATGTGTGTAGAGTGATAGTAGAATATCGTGTTTTATAAATTTAAAACTTGAAATCGGCGAGTAAAAAGAGCTAGAAATATACCTAAAAAATATATACACCCGCACGCACGTCAAGTTTATGGCACCGTTGCCGGGGACACAAGAATTTTAAGAAAGCTTAAAATTTATGGCCTAATCCTTTGTATCTTTTATTTTCATGTTTTTCTTCATTTTCTTTTAATTTTTCACTTTCTGTAGAGTTGGCACGGGGTCGTGCTGTTCTAACACGAGGCTGTATCACCTCTCAAGTATCTTAAAAACTATTTTCTACCAGATATAGACTGTAGCACGGGGCCGTGTTACCCTAACACGGGGTCGTGTCAAATCAACAGTTTGTAAGAAAATAGTGACCGCCTGATCCCGACGGTCTAAAAAATGGATTTCTTTGATTATTTCTATCCCCCTCCACTCTTACGGTTTATGGTGCGATTATTATGGGGAGGAGCATGAAGAATCGGAATGTGGCGTTCTAAACTTCACTCCCCACTATTTAGCCCCATCGTTTTCCTGTAACGAAAACCGTGAAACAAGTGGGAGCGGAAATAATAATGAAATCCCTCCGCCTGAACTCCATCTAACCTCTCACCTAGTTGACTTAGAAGATATAAGTCAAATAGAAGAAAGGATTATCTTAAAGATCAAATAATTAGAATCCTTGATAAAGGCGCGATATTCATCACGGATTCCATCCGAAGGAGAACCAATGGAGGAAATATCAGGTACATACAACAACACCAAAGTCAGCCAACCCTCCACCATTGACGACCGCGAAAGCGAAAGCGATAGTTGTCCTTGTTTCGATTTTGCGATGACAGTCCCCCTTACCGAGTGTGAATTTCACACCAACAGCATGGACGAGAGCGAATCGACTCATACCTTCTTTAACAAGAGCCCGGAAAAGGTAAATAAGGGATGGTCCCGTTTTCCCATTTTTAAAGAAGTCTTCTGCCTTTCCGATAACCTCTTGCGTTTTCGTACCTCTCGCCTAAGTCTGCGGTATATCCGACAATACGGTGTTGTTCCAACCAGTAATGAACCACCTGATGTCGGATAATTCCTTAAAAACCCAGACAAACTTCATAAAAACTCTTAACACGAGGCAGTGTTCCTTGAACACGGGGCCGTGCCCAGCATTCTTCTTAAAACATGGGGCGTGCCGAACTAACACGGGGCCGTGCCCCTTGTATTTTTTCGGCACAGGGCCATGTCAGCAATGACGTAGGCCGTGTTCTACTAACGGACAACATTCTTTGACACATGCAGCCGGCACGGGGCCGTGCTCGCGTGTTGTCACTGTCTATAAAGTCAGCCTTTGGGGAGAATGTTTGGAACCATTCCAAAAGGGCAAGATCCTGGAGATTCTTCACACATACCCCAAAAGGTATGTTCTTAAAAAGGTCTCATTTGACCTTCTTGTCCTTTTCTCTTTTGGTCATTTCCCCTTCTTCATTCTTCCATGAACTCCATTGAAGCTTGAAGCTTTAAGCTTAAAAGGCTTCAATAGGAGGGGCATACTCTTGATTCTTAGCTCAAAGTTTTGCAAATTCACTTTAGTAAAACATTATTTTAAGTTATTTATGTTCAGAAAGTTAAAAATCAATCAAATCCAACTTAAAATAAATTTTTTAGAGCTAAGAATCAGGAGCAATTGGTTCAGCCCGGGGTCGTCCCACTCTGGCATGGGGTCATGCTGAACATTCTGATATTCCATATCTTTTTCACAGTTGGTCATTTTCTCTCAAGATGTCAAGCCAGCAAAGTGGAACGTCATCAACAATCTCCAAGAACCAGAGAAGAGGAAGAAGGCTCTCTCTCGAGGCCATCTCGTAAGATATGTGAGTGCCTTAAGAGAGAGTCTTGACGAGATGACCTTAGTGGAGGAAGTTCTAATAGACCGTGTAAACTATCTCACCATGGGGCTAGAAGATTGTTTCAGAGAAATCACCCTTTTACACCAAAGGTTAAATATCTTGGTCTTGCCTCCGATGGAGACAATCTTCCAGTAAGAAGATTGGAACCTCGCTAATGAGGTCGTACAACCTACGGGATGGGGAGATGAGATTCCAGAACCTCCCCCTATCAATGTTGCATTCGAGGTTCCGATAAATCTCGCTCCCCCTCAAGAGGAGGTAGAAGAGGAATCCTACATCTTCCTTCCGAGGGAGATCGAAGAGATGCTCAATGACCTCTAGATTAAGTATTTCCCACAAACGCTCTAGTCCTCCAACATCTAACTTTCGTAGATCTAGGAACGTAGCTTTAGGGTTGTTTAAAAATGATCTTGGAGAGGCATAAGTTCCTATCTATCTATCTATCTATCTATCTTAGTTTTATGTAGGTTTGTAATTTTTTATTTTCTTGTAATTGTCTTTATTTTTAATGAAATGGAGGATTGGATGATGGTTATTTGAATGAATGTGTTAAAGAATCTAGAAACACCTGATGGATGATGAAAAATGGAACTCATGCACATAAATCAGAGGCCTCCCGACTCATAAACTGCAAAACAGTGGCTGCAGCACGGGGTCGTGCTCACCCAGCACACCCCCGTGCCCAACTTACTATTGTCAAAAATTCTCTGTCTAGAAGGTGGCACGGGCCGTGCTCACCCAGCACGCCCCCATGGCCACCCACTGTAAGTCTTCTGGTTTAAAATTGTTACTGGCACTTTGGACACGGGGCCATGTCCCCATAGCACGCCCCCGTGCTGCAAGTGCCAGTAACTAAAAATTTTTGCTATTTTCACACTTTTTACATATTTTACCAAAATAAATCCTATTTGGGACACATTAAGGGCAATGTGTAATTTAAGTGTGGGAGGAGGATAATAAAAACCTTGAATCATTTGTCCTAAATCAAGCCTTACACAAAACTCGCCTTGGAACCGCTAATCACCCCAAACTTTTTCATAATTATTCTTTTTATTTTCTTTTACTTATCTTAGTTTACTTGGTTAAAACAAGTTCTAAAAATTATGTTTTTACGAATTTACAACTGATAGTGTCGTGATAAAAAGAACCAATTTAGAAAATTACAGAAACGGGCATGACAAATCTTTGTAAAATTTGATTTTATATACATTTTTACACTACAACTCTTTTTCCCACAAAAGTGAGTTTTGAGCCATTACCGAGCATACAAATATACAACTATACTATTTGCTCAATTTTCGTTTCTTGTGCGAATAGCCCGTTTGGTTCTCACGAATCTAGAACTTGACAATACGATGCGTTCCAAGTCCTTACCAATAAAAATCCAAGTAAGTAAATGATAGAGGCATTAGGATCAAACCATTTTTCAAAACAAAACCTTTATTTTTCTTTGCTTTATCCAAAAAAACATCCCCCTAGTTAAACCCTTTGAACCTTAAAAACCTTTTCATTTCCAAACCCATAAAAGCAAACTTTTTCATTTTTCATTTTTCATCTTTCATTTTTCATCTTTCATTTTTGTAAACCTATCGGTTATGAAATTACGATTATGGCTCAGTTTCAACTTTGGCAACAAAAAAAAATCAGATAAATCAGAAAAATATGCCAAAGTATTTTTTGCTAAGCCACAAAGCAATAGAAAAACCGATATTTTACGTTTTTCACCCTTTTTCAATAAAACATACCAAACCCGAACTACCACCTACCCTTCAAAAGCCCTGTTGATATTTATAAGGATTTAACATCAAAAAGAGGAGGTTTGATCAATTGTCAAGCCTGTGGTAGGAGTAAGTTCCAAAAATGGGCACGAGCGGTTTCACTTAATACATCATCGGCCGAGTGTTGAGTGACCACTTGTGAGGAAGTGTAAATATGTATATAACTAAATAGAATTTTATAAAGGCATGTTTCGCCCAAAGTAAATAATTTTTCCTAACTTGTGTTTTAAATAAATCACGACGAATAAGATTGTAAATAAAATAAAAACAAAATAAATTTAGAACTTGGATTCCCGACACTCTAAAATATGAGACCAAAACCTTCTCTTCTACCTATTCCGTTTAAGTGTGTAAGCCACGTAACAGAATTTTTCTTGAGGACAAGCAAAGATTCAAGTGTGGGGGTATTTCATATGCTTAAAATACAACACATAAATTATATCAAATACGAGGTAAAATCAACCCTTTTTCAGTACTAATGTTGGAAAAAGCTTGGTTTCTGTTCCTTTTTAATTTACAGGGTCAAAAGAGCTTAAATGTGCAAAAGGAGCAAAAAGACAGCAAAAACCAACATAAATGTAGAGAAGGAGGAATTGACGCAAATCGCCAAGCCCCAATTCACATCCAAACTACAAAATAGCAAGAACAGTAGACTTGACACGGGGTCGTGTCAACCAGACACGGGCCATGTCCGAAGATGGATGTTGTGCAGAAGAAAAGACAACAGCAAAGGACAAAACTAGCAACCAACACGGGGTCGTGCTAAGCCAACACGGGGCGTGGTCAACTCAAAGATTTTCAGAATCTACGATGGTACAGCAAGTACTTTGGCCACGGGTCGTGCCATTGACACACGGGGCCGTGTTAGTACAAGATCTGACAAGTAGTTAATAAGGAAGAGAGAGAGGGAGATGACCACAGGGTCGTGCCAGGTGGGCACGGGCCGTGGTGGAGCTTCTGATTTCAGCTATAAATAGATGTGCTTGGTTCCATTCCAAACCATCCCTTGCCAAACCACTTCTCTCTCACTTGCCACCACTCACCATCACTACAACACCATCATCCACTACCATCATCTATTTTCCATCTTTTAAAGTGTGTGTGTAGTCTAGGGATCCAAGATTGATAATAAGAGTATTTGTCAAACAAAGGTCATGCTTGGCTAAACTCTTACATCACTTGGTGAAGATATATCTTTTATGTATTTTCTTTTATGATTTCCAATCTTTGGCAACTTTTTAATTGGGTATGTATTAATGACTTTAATAACTAGCTTTTTATATTGAAGGCAAATTTATCTAAGCATTCTTCATATGTCATTGATTCACGTATTCGTGTGTTTACGGTCTATATAAAGCGTGTTAATTGCCTGTAAGGGGGTTAGAAGGGTGGTTGGGTAAATTTTATGTGTCGTTCAGTGTATGGATCCTACGAGAACCTGGTTCAAGCTTAGTAACACCTCACGAGTCAGAGCGGGCATTACCCACCACGGGAGAGGTACAAAACGCTTCATTCCCTTATCTATAAACCACTATTAAAACTTTAAACCAACCCCGCGAGGACTGTATCCCTTCTAACTCAGACCAACGAGTTGAGGGTGATCGCTGCCTGGAAGGGGGCCCACAACTTTTTGCATTAATAACTTACTTAATTATCTTTCAATATTCCGACCTAGTGGGATTGTATCCTTGCTGACTCAAACCACTAGGTTGAGGGTAACGTCGCCTTTACAAGAGGGGCCTACTACTATAACTAAGATAATCTCTTCAAATGCCCAAAGTGCGGAAATCATCAAATGGGTACATGAAAGATAAATCGGATCTAAGTGATTCTTTCTTGACTATCTGTTTTTTATTTTATTTTATTTTCTGTTTTTATCTTTTTATTAGTTTAAAAATCTTTTCTCAAAGTTTGATTCGATTAGACGTTGACGATAAGCCGATACTAAAATCTCTTGTGTCCTTTGACGACCTAGGTATCTTGCCATCACTATACTACGTCCGCGATGGGTACACTTGGCCTTGCGTCTGTGTAGAGTGATAGTAGAATATCGTGTTTTATAAATTTAAAACTTGAAATCGACGAGTAAAAAGAGCTAAAATTATACCTAAAAAATATATACACCGTCGCCGTTCAGCGTTCACCGTGTTCCGGTAAGAAACATCGTCACATTTGATTGATTTTCGACCTCAAATACACAAATTCCAAATTTGAGGTTCAAAAAAACGAAGATCGTCACCAATTCACCGTCTTATTTCACATATCAATTTCACTGATCTATGATCTATTCATATCAAATTCATCATAATCTGTACCAATTTCAAAATATCTGATGGTTTTGCTTTCCGATTGTGAATTAGGGTTGCTATTTGTTTCAAAATATTTTTTGTATTTTTTTTCAAAAGAAAAGCAATTGAAGATTGAATCAGGTTGAATTTTAATATGTCATAGGATTGTGGTATAATTGGGGCTGTAGATCTGAGTTAGCGTTTCATATTTTAATATTTTTGTTGTATTGGATAATAGTGGTAGGCCCCATTTCTCTTTATAAATGATTTGTTAATTATTAATGTTTTATATATTTTAAAGAATTGATATTTTTGTTATTTCACACTCTCTTACTGAGAAAACTAACTGATGTTAGGCACATGGACTATCTGGGAACAAAAATTGAAAAGTTAGAAACTATAGCTGTAATTTTATAAAGTTAGGTACAAAAGGTGTAAAAAAGTCAAACCATAGAGACTATCCGGGCATTTAACTCTAAAATAAATATTTGTTGGGCTTTTTGTCGTTATTTACCTAGGGACTGCACATCCGTTAGTAATTACCAATGGAATCGCAAACCACTTAACACTTTTTCATCAAACAGACGGTAGTGTGTTATTATTAGACCAGACGCTATGGGGCTCGTCCCCAGGCCCATCCCCTTGCCGCTGCCCCAGCCTTACCACCCCTTGCTCCGTCGCCGTCCAGGTGGCGTCCTCTTCGTCCGCCCACAGCCGCCCAAGCCAGGCCTCACCCCCTCACACACACCTATACATACATACATACACATATATAAAGGGGTTCATCCCTCACCCCATAGGTCCATCCCCTTTCGGCTCATCCTCACACCCGCTTACGTGACGGTCTATGTGACGGCCCACCCTTGGAGGACTATCCTCCTCCATACCTTCAAGTCTTAGTGATACTTTTTTTTATTTACCGAACTCCTTGCAATGTCTTATTATCTAAAAATACTATTCTACCAAAAAGATGGCATTTTTAAATACGTCGCTAACGTTAAAAATGTTATGTCGTAAATTATTGACAAAATTCTTTCGTGGGTAGGGCTGTTTAAATCGCTCGTCGCTCACCGCTTGCGCCGATCGCTCGGAAAACGCTCGAAATATGCTCGCTCGGCTTGGTTCAGTTTGCAAACGAGCCAAGAATGAGCAAAGGTCCGCTCAGCTCGGTTCAGCTCGAATTAATTTTTATTAATTTATTACATATATAATATATAATTATACATGCACACAGAAATTACATGTATATTCATATTTTATACATACCGTTCTATTAGATTTGGAACACTACACTCAAATATACAATTATATTTATCCATACTAGCCTAATCAAAACTCTAAATCGTGAAGCGACAATATTTGACATCTTTCTCTCATCAGTCGTCAATCGTCTCTCGCTCTCACCATACGCCACAATGCGACAATTGTTCTTTGTTGTATATTCATCGCCTCACCTACCTCAATCAAAGCCTCATCCTCGGACGATCCAACCTCAATCTTAGTGTCATCATCGGACAGTTGGACCTTAGTCGTGACCCGATAGCGGAGACATCGAAGGAAACATGTTAAATCTATGGTTGTCCAATTTACTCGTCGCTCGCTTCGCGTTCGCCACTCGCTCGGAAAATTACACGCTCGAATATGCTCGTTCGGATTTCACTCAGTTGTAAACGATCCAAGCACGAGCAAAGGCCCGCTCGGTTCGGATCAACTCGTGAACAACCCTATTTGTGGGTAACTCGTCCTCGGTAATACCCATATTTATTAGGGTTTCCGACGTCCTTGTACAACAAATTTTCATTAGTAACCACCTTCATCAAAGAATTTAACCTTTGGTAAGCTCATTTTTCTGAAATGTCATTGTCTAGAAATTACTATCTTCTTAACATGTCAATGAAAATGTTAGTGAACTGAATAAAGACCGAAGAATAAAATAGTGAGAATTCATGGTCTACAGTTGTTGACTTTCTATTATTTTTGGAAGGACAGATACCATCTTCACAGAGGAAAAGACCCAACAATAGGAATGAAAAGATACAAAAATAAGTTTATGGTAATAAATGAATTCCAACTTTATGTGCCATTTTTGACATTCAAATCAATGTGGTAAGACAATGACACTGATTGTTCACAGGATTAAGAAATGACGTAAGTTTTTTAGGTTGCAAGTAAAAATAACGATTGGTCAGTCTAACACGCGAATGGTGTTTTCATCGTCTTTGGATCCTGTCTACATCAACAAAGCGGTCGTTTAAGAAATAATTAATTGTTTATAGTTCCTAATTATATAAATCAGTCATTTAATATAAAAATTTACCAGAAAAACAAAAGAAAATCTAGATGGTTGATCAGTATTTCATTTCGTAAATCAAACCATAATTGCTCAATTTAAATGTTATAAAAATATTTTGCTTTTATATTTACAGAGGGCAGTTAACGTACAATAGGGCTTATCGTACGATACGTACGTGATCATCCCAGCCGTACGATCTAGTGCAAATTCAATCTTCCACATGCGATTTTGTCCATCTACACACTCCATGCCATTTTTCACATTACCTCATGCTAGCAGGGGCGGACCCACACTATGTGGATCGGGGTCCTCGGACCCCAATGTTTTTCAAAAGGTTAGTAGAGACGGTATGTTAAATTTTTTACGGACCCCATAAGAAAAATTAGATGGAACCCATTGTAACAAGGTGAAGGTTGGTGTAGTTGTAAATTTATTGACTTGTAACAAAAAGGTCATGGGTTCAATTCTCAATATGGTGTTTTTTTACTGCACAATTATTGTGTTCATCAGATCAAAAGTGGATCAAGTTTAATATTTACCAATAGATTACTCTAAAAAAATTAATAATCTTAACTAGTATGGAAAAATGAAAGGTAATACTAAAATTTATAAGTTTGTTTAAATGTATTACAACAATCCAATATCAAGTAACTTAATCGATTCAGTTTATTTGAATTTTATATTTTTAAACTTAATTTGAATTAACAACTTAGCTGAATTTAAAAGTCGATTTGAGTTTGGCTTGATTTGATTCTAGGTGATAAAAAATATGTAATTCAACTTAAAAAGTCCGTATTATTAAAATTATGTTGTTGGACCGTCTCCGACCCGACCCGAAAAAAGGACCCCAGTGAAAAAAAATCCTGGGTCCGCCACTGCATGCTAGCCATTTTTTCACATGCGATATTCAATCTTCCACATGCGATTTTGTCCATCTACACACCCCATGTCATTTTTCACATTACCCCATGCTAGCCATTTTTTCACATGCGATCTTCAATCTTCCACATGCGATTTTGTCTATCTACACACCTCATGCCATTTTTCACATTACCCCATCCTAGCCATTTTTTCACATGCGATTTCATTTGCATGGGATTTCAAACATGCGATTTCATTTGCCTTTTTATAACATGCGAAGATTGAATTCGCACTAGATCGTACGGCTGGGATAATCGCGTACGTATCGTACGATAAGCCCTATTGTACCTTACACTTTTCTATATTTACGTATGTGGTTTTATATATATATATATATATATATATATATATATATATATATGTATGACACGTTATAAGCAGTGATATTAAATTAAAATATAATTAAAAAAGCATTTAAACATGATGGTAGTTCCGACGTTGAAAGGTGGTCAAACTCAAAGTCTTTTATTTTAAATATACTAATCAAATCATATGTAATAAAATACTAACATATTTAATAGGGTTTTTTTGCATATTTCCCCTTAAAAAACTTTGAAATTGCATATATACCCAAGCCAAAAATTCAATTGCATATTTCCCCTCTATTAACTAGTAAAATTGCAAATTTACCCATTTTGATTTAATTTATTAAAATTAAATTATAGAAAGACCATTTTACCCTTCATTTTACTAAACTTTAGAAAATTGCATATTTACCCATTTTTAGAGTGAATTGCAAGTTTTGTCCTTTATCTTTAGGCTATTTTGCAAGTTTTGTCCTTTATGTTTAAAGTTGACGAGTTTTGTCCTTTATGTTTGAAAATCAAGCACGTTTTGCCCTTTGGGGCAAAACGTGCCTGATTTTTAAGGACAAAACGTGCTTGATTTTTAAGGCCCAAAGGGTAAAACATGCTTGATTTCAAACATAAAGGACAAAACTCGTCAACTTTAAACATAAAGGACAAAACTTGCAAAATGGCCTAAAGATAAAGGACAAAACTTGCAATTCACTCCCCATTTTTACTAGTTTTTGTCTTTTTTCACTATTTGCATTTTTTCATGAAGTTTTTTTTTTCATTATTTTTCCTTACGAACTAGAGTAACAATCAAAAAAATACGATTGACAATCATCTAAATAGAAAATAAAATGCCAAAACTTTAATCCATTACGGTACCAAAAAATTATCCCAAAAGAACAACCACAAAAATTCCATGTAACAATATCCAAAAAATGAAAAAGACAAATGCTAAAGTTTTGACCATTTGGTACCAAAAAAGTAAATTGCTCGACTTTGATTAGTTATTTTCACATGTTTTTGTTTTTTTCCCCGTTTACTTGTTGATGGTTGATCTTGCGATGCCGAATTTTTGCATTTTTTTTGTTGGTGTCCATACCCACCACACCGGTGACACTTATATTTTTTTCTTTGCTCATCATTTGCTCTAATTCTCTCATTTCTTGGTCTTCCGGGCGGCCGTTTGATAATAGGTGGGTATATCTTCTCCTCATCATCTACATGCACCCATTGATCCTTAGTAGGCATCGGAGCAACTTCTAGAGCATAAGCCGATTTAAATTTCTCAATAGTGAAGTAAGAATCAACAAACTTCTCCCAATTCACATCCCTTGTGAAAGCAATAAAAGCAGCTGCATGTAGACATGGAATACCTTTAACTTGCCAAACCCGACAAGTACATGTTTGCTCATCAAGTACGACCTCCCAACGCTTTTCGCCGCGTTTCACTTTAGCTCGATTTTCACTACTTCTACAAACTTCGTACTCGCCCAAATTCTACATATAACATGGAAAAATAAGAAAAACAAAAACAAGAACGAAACAAGAACAAGAAAAAAACAAAACAATAAGAAAAACAAAATCACTGTCAAGTTTAACTCACATATGCAATTTCAAGTTTCCTAAAAATATTTGTCATTCGCTGTGTCTCGCCAATAAGTTGTCATTCATTTGTGATTCAAGTTTAACTCACATATGCAATTTCAAGTTTCCTAAAAATATTTGTCATTCATTTGTTATTCGCTGTGTCTCGCCAATACCAGTTACATATATATTCACATATCAATATATCATACAGAACAAAACCCTCACTCAACCGCAACAACACAAACTTATCACAAATTATTGATGAAGTTAACAAAAATGAAACAGAACTGACGATAGAGAAAAGGAAAGAAGTGATTACATGGAATTAAGCGCCACTGAGATGCTCGGAATCGCTGTGTCTCGAAGTTCAAGCCGGCCGGAATCGCTGTGTCTCGCCGGCAGAATCGCTGTGTCTTCTCTGCTGTATTGCCGTAGATGAAGAAAGGAAACCCAAACGTCTAATGATCTGATTATTCTCTAATTTGATATTTTAATTTTGAGAAGGGTTTTGAGAAGGGTAGTTTTGTCATTTTAACAGAGAAGGGGAAATATGCAAATTTTTTTTAGGCTTGGGTAAATATGCAATTAAGGGTGTTTTTAAGGGGAAATTTGCAATTATTCCTATTTAATAAACCCATTTGTATAATATAATAATTGATGAACAGGGTTGTTTATGAGTCAAGCCAAACAAAGCGGATCGGCTCATTTAAAACCGAGTCGTAAATCAAACGACCATTTTCTAAGCAATGAATATTCTGAGCAAGCGTCGAACGAATTTTGAGCGATTTTGACAACCGTATCGCCTGATTTAAATCCATTAATATTAATAAAGCATATAAAGGTAGGGTTCTTCAAGTTTTTATTTCTTTTTAAAACAGACACATTTCATGACATAATATTTTTGTTATAAACAACCATTTTGTGGCCGATGAGGCAATGATCATATTGCACGAACAATGACGTTGAGAGTAGAAGACTATCAACTTAGGGTAACATGAGACATTGAGGCGATGAGGAGTCTTTCGTTTAGCGGTTTAGGGTTTAACTTTTAGATTTGGTTTTAATTTTTTTATTATCATGATTAGGCGAATACGTATAGATATAGTTCTAAATTTGTATATAGGGAACCAAAATCTAATAGAGTTGTATATATACAACTATTAATTTAATTTAATTTATATTTATGTATGTGTGTATGTATATAGGTGTGTGTATACATGTATAATTTTTCTTTATGTACATATGTGTTTATATATGTATGTGTACCAAGCATGAGCAATCGAGCACTCGGCTCGGTTCGGCTTGAATTATTATACTTAATTGGTATATAGATACAGAACCGAACCGAGCAGAGCGACTCGTTTACAACCGAGCCTCAAATCAAAGGGGCAATTTCCGAGCGAGCGGTGAATGATTTTGACGACCCTATTGACGAAGGACCTTATGAATAGTAAATTAATTATATTATATAATATAACAACCGATGATGAAGGAGCTTATGAATAGTAAATTAATTAGACAACAATTTGATACTAGTTACAATTTTGACATCTCTTTTATGTTGTATTATCCTTTTCCTTTTTTAATTAATTGGACAACAATTATATATAATAGTAATTTTATTTTTATAATAATATATAGTATTTTATTATTTATTATTTAATATATTATAATAGTTTATTATTATATTTACTTTTTTTAATATTTTTTTCTTTTTTTAACATATATTAATTTATCGATTAATTTGATACTTCTTTAATAAGTTACGTTTATAACTTTTTTCAAAAAACTTAACTACGTAGTTGTGCTTGATTTCTTTCCCTGACATTCCGTTATAAGAGCATTCACATCCTAACCATCAAATTATGTGAGGAGGGGTTTTTATATTATAAAGGGTATAAAAAGTGGTTGTGAGTAGAGGAGAGAGAAAATGTTACTGTTCATCTGTATATTTGGGGGGACACTGTTCACCCGTTATAATTTTTTAATATATTTTGAAAGTGGTTGTGAGTGGAAGTGAGAGAAAAATGTAATGATAATATTATTTAATTGAAAGGGGAGAGAAAAAGTATTTGTTTTTAGTGGAAATATATTGATATAGGAGTTGTCTTTTAGTGGAATGTATGTATAATTTGATGGATTGGATGTGAATGCTAGTTATGACAACCCTCACCAAACCAGGTATCCGTACGAATTAATTAATATTTAATTAATGCTTAATTTCTGTGCTTGCTTACAACTGTGGTTAAGCTGCTTCTTGATTTCTGATACATACATATTCATGCATCATACTTTATTACTGTCACTCTATTATTTACACACAAACCTCAGTGACAACATTGATGCACAAAAGCACAGTGAACACACTATACGGATAACCCAGTAAACATGCTGACATTGCCAGCACTAGACAGATATTGTCTCTGAGGCCAGTATGAGCCGGGAATAGATTACTACACTAGTAGGGAGTGTAGGGAGGTGAGGATTGTAAAACTGCGTCACTATGTGATAGTTATAGTGACCAGATGTGCCTAAAACATGCTTTTACTACAAAAATCCTGCACTTTATTACAAAATTCAGCATTTAATTTAACTAGTAAAGTGCAAAAACATGGAAAAATAATACTAGACACTTTCCAAAGTGTCGGGAATTCATTATGTCACTAAAAATGATATTAAAGACACTTTAAATGCTTATTTAGCACTTTAACGGATCAGTATCCAACCGAACAACCAGACTTTACCCGGAACATAAAAATATTGTCAATGACATTGTTTTTCCTTTTCTGAGCTAGTTAGGGTCCCCGAACACCCTAACACCCGTTATATTTCATAACACACTAATAACTAAGTTAATCACCTAACTAAACTAACTAACACTTAACTTTATCATCAAAATCCAACCATATAACCCCCCCCCCCCCATCCGATCGGTTCCCCATGTGGGGACACCCTCCACCAATTTTTGATTATAATAATCTCAATGTTTAGTATCAAGGTAGCATATTACATAGTGGTTAAAGCCCTAAACTAGTTTATAAGTAAACACTTGAGATTATAACTTTCATTCACAAAAACACATCAACAAAATTGCTCTCTCCCTCTTCTCTCCATAGTGTTCGGCCGAGAACACTAGAGCCACCGTCATCACCTTCGAGTTTCGATCAAGACATTCCACATACATACAAGTGTGCTAGAGTTCATACAAGGAGACCCGGTGCTTTCGGAATCTCAAGGACCTCTCTACATCGCTTTTATCCACCTAGTTTTCGCTTTAATTCTTCCCTAGCCTTGAGCTAGTAGTAAGTGCTTCTAAACACTTCCTTGTTCATGATTAAAGTGGTTAATAAGAAGTTTAATGGTTAAAACTCAAGAACATGCGAAAACAAAACTTAAAGTCTTGCAAGAATGATGAACTTGATGGATAAAAGGAAACTAATGGTGTAAAACTTGTTAAACTTGTTTAGTTATGGTTATTTTATGTTGTTGGTTGCTAGTAGTGGAACGGATCGTCATCTAACCACGCTAGATCATGTTCATGGAACATGAACTAGCAATATGTTAAGTGTAGAAGATACAAGATGACAAACCCTTCCATACATAAACATGAAACTTGTGTAAAAGTGGTTTTTCTTGTAAAATAGAGTTTTAAACTAGTAGATCTAAAGATCTACAAGTGGTATTTTCGAAGAACCAAGTAAAATATACAAGTCTTATTTTAAAGCCGGATCTTTCGTGAACTAAAGGCATTTTTGTGAACAAACAAGTGTGTAAACACTTGTGTGACAAAAGGATTTAACAAAGAAATATTTTCGTAATTTTTGACTAAGAAGTTGTAAAACAACATGTTCTTTGAAAAAAAAGTTTTTAAGAAATTAAACATGTTTTTTAAAGAAAACAAGATCTACTAAAAATGTTGGAAAGTTACTACATACTTTTACACAACTTACAAGTTCATGTGTTTGCGATTTATGCTTATTTTTGACTAGTTGATGTTTGAAAATTGTATTTTGGATGATTGGAAATTGTTGGTTGAATTTTTAAAAGAAAATGATACGCTAGTTGTAACACCCCGAAAATATAAGACATTATATCGGAATTATAAAAGCATAAGTAAATGAGAGTTTACTAACTAAGAATTTTAACCTAGTTAGTTAACTAGTCTAGAAATAGCTTATAACTTGATTAAAAGCTACCAAACTATATGTTGAACAAAGTTGAGGGACCATAGTTGTTTAATTTGAAACTTAATTAAATAGAACAAATAAAAAAAAATAAACCAAACACCCCAAATTGAGGTGTTGGTCGATCAGGAAGAAGCAGGGGGCGACACCCCCATTCCACAAACCCTAATCTCACAAAACTCTCAAATTGAAGGTGCAATTCTGATCCAAAACGAAATCCGAGTTTAGATTATTGATCCTCATCACAAGAGGATCATAAGGTATGTAAAAATTCGTGTTAATCCTTTGTTTGAAATTCTCATGATTTTGGAAAATCTAAGATTAGATGTTGCATGTGTGTTGTTTGATTTGATTAGAGATGATGTAGTGTCTAGAAGTAAAACCTAGACAACTACATATGAAATCATGTCCAATTTCAGGAAATTCCATGAACACCTTGAAGGTGGGTTATGGGTTTTACAAGATGAAGATGAACACTAGGGTTTAGGATGGATATTCTAGTGTAATTTGATTGTTGAAAGTGTTTTCAGAAAGATATGATGCTTAAAACACTATAGGAGGGCTCTATTGTTGTCAAGTTAGCTAATTAGCAAGTTAAGAAGTTGATTACTAAAGGTATAAAAATTCTGCATATGAAGTGTTTGTTGAAATGCGTCAAAGAAGACTTGAAAATTTGAATTTTGTGGTTAAAACGCCTAATCGTGATGTTTTAACTATTATGTGAAATATGGTTTACAAAGAGTTCTAAACAAGATAACATTGAACTCTATAGGACAAGATACCGGAACGTCGAGTGGACAAGCCGGTGGAGACTCACGATCGAAGGGCGTGCGCTAAGGTATGTAACTTGTTCCGTTACATTTATTATATCGGATGATTCAAATATGTAATTGAATTTTTAATAAGAGTTGTTTTGAATTAAGCATTGAAGTCGTTATATTGATTGATTTATTAAATTCGGCTGGTACCCGTTGGTAGTCGTCATATAGAAGGATTCTTTAGACGAGCCAAACGGGTCAAATAATCAAGTAAAACATGATTTATATTCCGGAAATATGATAGATTGTTCTACGCTATTGGTTAATATTTATTACATGTTAGAAATACTAGATTTGGATGTAATGGGTTGTTAGAAAGGAAAATTACGAGATTGGTTTGAAGGAAATGAAATCACAAAACAAAACATGGATTTCCAGGACTTACCGTAAATTACGGTAATACCGTAATTTACGGTATAGGACAGACATGTTACGGTGATTATCTACTGGTTTACGGTGACCAGGAACACTCAGGGATCACCGTAAATTACGGTGATGCCGTAATTTACGGTGGATCCAGGAAGGTTATTTTGCTTTTATTATTTCCAATGGGACGTTCAACCTTGCGACTATATTATACGATAGCGTCAAAACTAATGTTTTTAATGGTTTTGATCATAGGTAAATTTGGTAGATCTTACAGGTGACGATCAAGCAATCAGATGAAGAACCGAACACTCCGTTTTGAAGCTTCCGCAATGTTTTAGATCTATGTAGTTTTTTTTGTGTATGGGTTGTAAACACATGTTAAACAATTTTTGAAACGTTTTAACTTAGTCATTAGTTGACTAAGGTCTTAGTTACTTATGATCTTTGTTAATGAAAGACGTGTACTTAAACTATATTTTGTATAAATTTAAGGGTAAAATTCTAGGGTGTTACAAGTTGGTAATCAGAGCTCAAGGTTGTCAATAAGTGTTCGGTTCAAGCTTGATCGATCGTCCGGTAAGAACTAGCCTATTTGTTAATAAATTAGGTACTACGTAAAGAATAAGAAATGAACAATATGCATGAAACAAGTGTGTAAGCTCACTCAAAAACAAGAAATGCATGAAACAAGAATGATTAAATCAAGTTACGAACTTGATTGAATTGAAACAAGAATGATTAAATCAAGTTACGAACTTGATTGAATTGAAACAAGAATGATTAAATCAAGTTATGAACTTGATTAAATCAAAACAAGTAAAGCATGTACTATAAATGGAATGTTTAACAATCTATGTAAACATTTCAGAAATCGAGATGGCTGATGGAGGCAATGATAATGCGGTGCCAAGAGTCACCGAACAAGTGAGGGAAGTGATTGCCGAAGAGGTTGGAAAGGCGATCGAAAACAGTTTGTCGGGCTTTATTGATAAAATCCAAAACACGGTTTTATCAATAGTAGAAGATAGAATCAAGAAACTGGAGGATGATTCAAATGTAGTAAAGGAAAAGCGTGGAGGACGAAAGCCTTGTTCATACAAGGAATTCATAGCTTGTAAACCACCAACATATAATGGGGAGGTTGACCCAATAGTGTGCCAACGATGGCTAAGTGACATCGAAGGGGTATTCGAGAGAACCCATTGTGACGAAGAAGACTACGTAGCCTATGGTACGGGTCAACTAAGGAGCCAAGCGAAAGATTGGTGGGATAACAAAAAGAAGGAGATTGGAAGTGAAGCGGCTAAGGCCATGACTTGGGAGGAGTTTAAGACGCCGTTTCTTAAACACCATAGTCCCAAGGCGGTCATAAATAAAATCAAGGAAGAGTTCATGCAACTCAGACACAAAGGTGAATCCATAGACAAGATCACGGGGATGTTTATGGACAAGATGAAGTTCTGTGATGATTTGATAACAAATGAAGAGCAAAAGGTCTATTATTATCATAACATGCTAAGCGCGGAATATAGAGAGTTCATAACCCCTTCAAAGTACGAGACCCTTACCGAGATTGTCAATGCTGCTCGGGAAAGGGAGATCGAACTGAAAAAGAGTATAGAACGGGGTGAACGAAGGGCACAAGATGTGAATCCAAGCCCTACCAAGAAAGCAAGAACGAATGAAACAGCAAAGAGATCAGATGCTAAAGGTAGTACACCAGGTTGCAAAATTTGTGGGAAAAATCATAAGGGCGAATGCCGTTACAAGGATAAGCCTTGTCCTATATGCAAGAAAACGGGACATATGGCTATGTCATGCCCGGAGAAAGTGACGGTTTGTTACAACTGTTATCGAACGGGTCACAAGAAGTCGGAATGCCCGGAACTGGTTGGAAAGAAGGAAGGGCAAGAACCGAAAGGTGAAGCCCCGAAAGCAAAGGCAAGATCTTTCCAACTAACCGCCGCAGAAGCAAAGGTTGAACCTGACGTGGTCTCAGGTATATTTGCTGTAAATTCAATTCCCGCACACGTGTTATTTGATACGGGTGCGAATAAATCCTTTGTTTCATATGGGTTTATTCGACATCCTTCATTTGTTTTAACCAAATTACATGTGCCTTTAGAAGTAGAGATAGGTAATAACAAAAGCTTTATTGTTTGTGATGTATGTGAAAATTGTAAACTGAGCATCGATGATGAAGAATATTTGATAAATCTAATCCCGATGTCAATGGGAGAATTCCAAGTAGTTGTGGGGATGGATTGGCTATCTCAATACCATGCAAAGGTCGTGTGTTTTCGCAAAGAGATAAAACTAACATCTCCAAGCGGAAAACACGTCACCGTTTATGGCGAAAAACGAGGCAACCCATAGTATGTTCAATGTTGAAAGCTCACAAGCTCATGAAGCGAGGATGCAAGGCATTCATAATTTATGCAAATGAGACCGAGAAAGAATCACGAAAGATTGGAGATGTACCGGTAGTACGAGATTATGAAGATGTTTTTCCGGAAGATTTACCGGGGATACCGCCTGAACGGGAAGTAGAGTTCGGGATCGAATTGATTCCGGGCGCGAAACCTGTAGCAAAAGCCCCGTATCGACTTGCACCGTCGGAACTACAAGAGTTGATGTCCCAAATCCAAGACCTGCTTGACAAGGGATTCATAAGGCCGAGTGTGTCTCCTTGGGGCGCACCGGTGTTGTTTGTGAGGAAGAAGGACGGGAGCATGCGCATGTGTATCGATTATCGGGAGTTAAACAAACTCACGGTAAAGAACCGATACCCGCTCCCGAGGATAGATGACTTATTTGACCAACTACAAGGCGCGAGTTGGTTTTCAAAAATTGACCTTAGGTCGGGGTATCACCAACTAAAGGTCAAAGAAGAAGATGTGCCGAAGACGGCTTTTCGCACAAGATACGGACATTACGAATTTCTCGTGATGTCATTTGGGCTGACAAATGCGCCCGCGGCTTTCATGGACCTCATGAACCGGGTTTGCAAGCCAATGTTGGATAAGTCGGTCATCGTGTTTATCGATGATATCTTGGTGTACTCGAAAAATGAAGCTGAACACGCACATCATTTACAAGAAGTGTTAGAGACACTTAGGCGAGAGAAGTTATATGCAAAATTCTCTAAATGTGCCTTTTGGTTACGAGAGGTTCAATTTTTAGGTCATGTCATAAATGCCGACGGAATATTGGTGGATCCGTCAAAGATAGAGGCAGTGTCAAAATGGAATTCCGCGAAGAACCCTTCTGAAATTAGAAGCTTTTTGGGGCTTGCTGGATATTATAGGAGATTCATTCAAGATTTCTCCAAGATTGCAACGCCGCTAACAAAGTTAACCCAAAAGAAAGCAAAGTTTGTTTGGGGAGTCGATCAAGAAAAAGCGTTTCGGACGCTAAAAGAAAGGCTAACTCAAGCTCCGGTACTGACATTGCCGGACGGAGTCGAAGACATGGTGGTTTATTCGGATGCTTCATTATCGGGGCTCGGTTGCGTGTTGATGCAACGGGGCAAGGTAATAGCCTATGCCTCGAGACAATTGAAGATACACGAGAAGAAATACCCCACGCACGATCTCGAGCTGGCAGCGGTGGTATTTGCATTGAAAATATGGAGGCATTACTTGTATGGGGTAAAATGCACCATATTCACCGACCACAAGAGCTTGAAATACTTCTTCGATCAGAAGGAGTTAAATATGCGACAAAGGCGATGGTTGGAAACGGTGAAAGACTATGATTGTGAGATACATTATCACCCCGGAAAGGCAAATGTGGTAGCGGACGCTCTGAGCAGAAAAGCGGATTATGTCCCGATACGAGTACGATCGATGCAACTCGTGGTAACCTCGGGTATACTTGAACGTATTCGAGAGGCGCAATTAGAAGCAGTAAAAGAAGAGAATTGGAAGAAGGAAAGAATAATTGGTCAGTTGAAAGACTTGTCTGATGGGAATCACGGGTTAAAGACTCGATCCGGAAGGATATGGGTCCCACATACCAGTGGAGTAAAGGCGCTTCTACTTGATGAAGCTCATAAATCCCGTTATTCAATTCATCCGGGTGCGACCAAGATGTACAATGATTTGAAACAAAATTATTGGTGGCCCGGAATGAAGAGGGACGTGGCGAAATATGTGGAAAAATGCTTGACATGTTTACAAGTCAAGGCGGAGCATCAGAAACCATACGGTAAACTCCAACCGTTAGAAATTCCGGTTTGGAAATGGGAACATATTACAATGGACCTGTTAACCAAGCTGCCTAAGACAAATCGTGGTTTTGATGCCATATGGGTAGTGGTGGATAGATTGACGAAAAGTGCTCACTTCATTCCGATTCGTGAGACTTCTACGTCAGAAAAGATGTCAGAAGTCTATACCAATGAAATCATAGCACGTCATGGAGTGCCGGTGTCCATCGTGTCGGATAGGGATACCCGGTTTACTTCGAATTTCTGGCGTGATTTCCAAGAACAAATGGGGACCAAATTGTTCATTAGCACTGCGTACCATCCTCAAACGGATGGACAAAGTGAAAGAACGATACAAATATTGGGAGACATGCTACGGGCGTGTATAATCGACTTTGGAGGCAGTTGGGATGTTCACCTACCGTTAGTCGAGTTTTCGTATAACAACAGTTACCAGTCTAGTATTAAAATGGCACCATACGAACTGCTTTACGGTAGGAAGTGTCGAACCCCAGTTTGTTGGGGTGAAGTGGGTCCACGTGAACTCGCCCACCAAGACATAGTACGAGCCACGAACGAAAAGATCGATAAAGTTCGGGCACACTTGAAAGCGGCTCAAGACAGGCAAAAGGCGTATGTTGATAAAAGGAAAAGGCCAATTGAATTTCAAGTCGGTGACATGGTCATGCTAAAAGTGTCCCCATGGAAAGGTGTTATTAGATTTAGAAAGAAGGGGAAGTTAAGCTCAAGGTTTATCAGGCCATTTAAAATTTTCGGAAGAGTTGGCAAGGTAGCTTACCGTCTTGAACTACCGGAGGAGCTGAGTGGGATCCATGGCACGGTTCACGTATCTCAATTAAGAAAGTGCCTAGCAGACGAAACGACCTATATCCATTACGATGATATCGAAGTGGATAATAGTCTAAATTATGCGGTAAGGCCGGTTGAAATTTTAGACAGAAAGGTCAAACGTTTACGAAATAAGCAAATTGAACAAGTCAAGGTTAAATGGGAGCATAGAAAAGGTTCGGACACTACATGGGAGTCCGAAGAGGAGATGCGACGTCTTCATCCTACACTATTTGGTACGTACCTTGGTTTCGAGGACGAAACCCTTTTAAGAGGGGTGGACTTGTAACACCCCGAAAATATAAGACATTATATCGGAATTATAAAAGCATAAGTAAATGAGAGTTTACTAACTAAGAATTTTAACCTAGTTAGTTAACTAGTCTAGAAATAGCTTATAACTTGATTAAAAGCTACCAAACTATATGTTGAACAAAGTTGAGGGACCATAGTTGTTTAATTTGAAACTTAATTAAATAGAACAAATAAAAAAAAAATAAACCAAACACCCCAAATTGAGGTGTTGGTCGATCAGGAAGAAGCAGGGGGCGACACCCCCATTCCACAAACCCTAATCTCACAAAACTCTCAAATTGAAGGTGCAATTCTGATCCAAAACGAAATCCGAGTTTAGATTATTGATCCTCATCACAAGAGGATCATAAGGTATGTAAAAATTCGTGTTAATCCTTTGTTTGAAATTCTCATGATTTTGGAAAATCTAAGATTAGATGTTGCATGTGTGTTGTTTGATTTGATTAGAGATGATGTAGTGTCTAGAAGTAAAACCTAGACAACTACATATGAAATCATGTCCAATTTCAGGAAATTCCATGAACACCTTGAAGGTGGGTTATGGGTTTTACAAGATGAAGATGAACACTAGGGTTTAGGATGGATATTCTAGTGTAATTTGATTGTTGAAAGTGTTTTCAGAAAGATATGATGCTTAAAACACTATAGGAGGGCTCTATTGTTGTCAAGTTAGCTAATTAGCAAGTTAAGAAGTTGATTACTAAAGGTATAAAAATTCTGCATATGAAGTGTTTGTTGAAATGCGTCAAAGAAGACTTGAAAATTTGAATTTTGTGGTTAAAACGCCTAATCGTGATGTTTTAACTATTATGTGAAATATGGTTTACAAAGAGTTCTAAACAAGATAACATTGAACTCTATAGGACAAGATACCGGAACGTCGAGTGGACAAGCCGGTGGAGACTCACGATCGAAGGGCGTGCGCTAAGGTATGTAACTTGTTCCGTTACATTTATTATATCGGATGATTCAAATATGTAATTGAATTTTTAATAAGAGTTGTTTTGAATTAAGCATTGAAGTCGTTATATTGATTGATTTATTAAATTCGGCTGGTACCCGTTGGTAGTCGTCATATAGAAGGATTCTTTAGACGAGCCAAACGGGTCAAATAATCAAGTAAAACATGATTTATATTCCGGAAATATGATAGATTGTTCTACGCTATTGGTTAATATTTATTACATGTTAGAAATACTAGATTTGGATGTAATGGGTTGTTAGAAAGGAAAATTACGAGATTGGTTTGAAGGAAATGAAATCACAAAACAAAACATGGATTTCCAGGACTTACCGTAAATTACGGTAATACCGTAATTTACGGTATAGGACAGACATGTTACGGTGATTATCTACTGGTTTACGGTGACCAGGAACACTCAGGGATCACCGTAAATTACGGTGATGCCGTAATTTACGGTGGATCCAGGAAGGTTATTTTGCTTTTATTATTTCCAATGGGACGTTCAACCTTGCGACTATATTATACGATAGCGTCAAAACTAATGTTTTTAATGGTTTTGATCATAGGTAAATTTGGTAGATCTTACAGGTGACGATCAAGCAATCAGATGAAGAACCGAACACTCCGTTTTGAAGCTTCCGCAATGTTTTAGATCTATGTAGTTTTTTTTGTGTATGGGTTGTAAACACATGTTAAACAATTTTTGAAACGTTTTAACTTAGTCATTAGTTGACTAAGGTCTTAGTTACTTATGATCTTTGTTAATGAAAGACGTGTACTTAAACTATATTTTGTATAAATTTAAGGGTAAAATTCTAGGGTGTTACACTAGTAAGCGTGGCTACCTCCAGTTACAGAGGAAACTCTGGCGAAATTTTTCCAGAAAGTAACACTTAGAAATATTTTTGTGACAAGTGTTATGAATATATCTTTAACTTGTTTTTCCAAATAAAATTCGCCATGAGTTTTATTACCAAATTTCCAAGTGTCGGAGGTGGAATTTCGTAAATGAAACTTGTTAAATATATATTTAGAATATATATTTCATAGTAAAACACTTGTGTGATTTTATGATTATTTTGTGAACTATATGTATATTATTTTTAGAGTAAAAATAATATAACTGGAATACATTGTGAAAGCACGACTCCAAAATAATACCAACGCTATCACAAATAAATATTTAAGTTACACCGGTATTATTATTACCACCCGAACTTTAAATGTAACTTATGTATTTTTCGGAAAAATACTCTTAAATGTGTATTTTGATAAAGTATTATTTTGGAAATTGTAGGAAATAAAATATAATATTTTTGGGAAAATATGTATATTTTGGAGATAGAATATTCTAGACAAATGAATTAAAATATATTTTATTAAGTGAGACTTAATAATATATTTCGGAACTATAAAACGCACATGTATTAAAACCCCCATCCTTGGGAAGGAATATAATTATGAAATAATTAAGTAGTGTAAATACGAAATAGTTGCCTAACTATTTCCCAAAAACGTTAAACCATAAGCCAAGGCACAGCCGTCCGTCTAATAGAAGTTAGTACGTGTAGGTCGTCACGCAGCAGGTTATTTTGGGACGGACTATTTCGAGACGCACTTCTGTGAGTTCATGTCCCCCTTTTCTCTTAAATGTTTTCAGTTTTAAACTGCGGGGGTGAAATACATGTTACTATGATTACGAATACTTTTTACATGGTATGGTTAGCGTAAGGAGGGTTACTACTTAGATCATGTGAGTGGGTAGGCGGGAACTGGAGGCCATTAATCCTCATTGTAGGACCGAGGGTCTTTAGCGGTAGATCTATCTGGGTGTAGCGAGCCCAGCCCCAGGCCCAACAGAACGGACCTCGGGGTGACTTGGTACCCGACGCAAAAATCTGCTAGGTTTGAGTCTTCCTACTGCACTTCACACATATCAATGGCCTTGCAAACCACTGGTGATCTCTTTATTTCCTTATTTGCTACATACCAGGGATTTTATACTTAGACCATCCGTAGTGGGGCGTGATTTTTAAAAAAATTGAAAAATAACGCCCCAAAACGCCCCCCTAACCATTACACTAGGCGTTATATCAAAAAAAAAATTTTCTGAAAATGATGTTTGGCGTTATAATGAAAACGCTCCATGTGCTGCATGTGGCCAATGGGCATTTATTCCAATGTTTGACCAGCCAATATGATTTAAGTTGCTTTTTTTTTTTTAATGATTGTTAAGGGGCATTATTTGGGCATTATCCCCACTACACCACTTTTGCTATAATGCCCCATTGCTGACTAGGACGCCACGTGTCGGATAATGCCCTATGGTGGGGGCATTATAAGTTGTTACCACTACACATGGTCTTACCAATGTATTACAAAGGTTTTACATACTCACTTTCACATGAACTCGCTCAACTTTATGTTGATTTTTCAACTTACATGTATTTTAGGCAATTAGGGATCTGGCAAGGTATGCACTGTCGTTACGCTGCGTAGAACAATGGTGTCATCCAAGTTTAAGGATTGTGACTTTTACCTGGACGAGTCACATGACTTAAACTGTGTTTATTTCATATTTTATGGTTGTGTCTTATGAACAAGGTTTTTATTATGTTGTGTTGTAAACTCGTTGCATGTGTCAACTCTAAAACAATGTTGTCGTATTTTACTTTTAAAACTTGAAGTAATGGATGATCATCATGGTTTTACTTTCATATAGCTTTGTTGTGATTAAGCTATGGTATTAAGAAGTCACACCAAATAAACCCACGCTTCCGCAAAAGCCAGGGTGTGACATAAGTTTTGTTAAAACGATGTTATACTCAAAATAAAGTGTTTATTTGGTATCATAAAACGGTACGATGATAAACTAAATCGTTCTAATGGTTTGACTTTCTAAACAACATGCTTTATTTTCGAATCACGTTTTTGTTTTACATTATCATTTGTTCGATTTCGCTACAACGCACGATATAAAAAAACTAGTTATACATATTAATGGAACTGTTGATGAACAGTGTTTTAATATTTTATTTTAAAGTGTTTTTTTTATTTTAATCCTATTTTCAAGCATTCATTTATTTTGAATAATATTTTATTTATCATTTAATTTAATTTTCTTTTAATAACTTGCGTTTGTTAATTTAAAAATATTTAAATCCGCAACAATGTTTTTTAAACACTACAATATAACTTTTATTGAAAATGAATACTATATTGCAGGTGTACCAAATCGAACCGAAATCGACAATGAATGGTAATTATTATTTTGAAGTATTTATTTATTTTTAAAAAAATTATTATTCATCATTTATTTTGATTTTTTTTCTAATAATACGTGTTTATTTTTTCCAATATTGTGTTAAAGTTTTTTTTTTGAAAATAGACAATGTGTCGCTAATGTACCAAAACGTACTGAATCGATTGAACAACATCTGTATCTATACCGCTATTTATTTTCATTGTTTTTCTTTTCATAAACTGGCACCATATCGTCATTATGCTGTAACAAACCAAATGAACAACATTGGTACCGATACCTGTATTCATTTTTATAGTTTCCGATTTCGATCATTTTTAGTTTATACAACTCTGTCTGCGACGATATATGAAAATGATATAAATATTGTGACGAACTGAACTAATCAATACCGTTTGAACATCGGTGTCGGTGCCTATGTTCATTTTTGTCGTTTTTAGTCGAATGATTTCTATTTGAAGTGCATGTATAATACCAGTATTGTAACGAACCGAACCAAACCGATACCAATCCAATGCACGCAGTAATGTACCGCCGCAATTCGCGGTCAAATAACCTAGTTTAATACTAATTACAATTATATCATCTCTTTTACATTCTAATATCTTATTCCCATTTGGTAAGATTTAACAAAGTGAAGTGATGTAGTAGCTTTTAAATCAAATTTGATTAGATTTATCTAATTCTAAATCTCAAAAGTTACTTTATTTTATTTATGTATTTAAATCTAGATAAATTTTATTATATACAATTGATGAAGGACTTTATAAATAGAAAATTAATTGGATAACAATTTAATACTAATAAATTTAATTTTTCCATCTCTATTATATTGTATTATCTTTTTCCTATTTTTTTATTAATTGGAGAACATTTTCATACTACAATTATGTCGTCTCTTTTATATTGTGTTATTTTATTTACTTTTTGTGATATTTAACAAAGTGAATTGATCTAGTAGATTTTAAATCAAATTTGATTATATTTATCTAATTCTGAATCTCAAAGTTATTTTACTTTATAAATATTATTATTACTTTTATATAATAAAATAGGTAGTTTCTTAAGAACATTAGGTCATGTGTAGTCATAAAGACCGACGTTATGCGACAAATAGCATGTCACGTCATAGAGTGGCTTTATGGGGCGTTATATCACTAGAGTGTGTAGTCATAAAACCCCTATCTCATCATTACTCAATTATTAATTTTCATTTTTTTATAATTAATTTCTAACTTTATAAAATTAAAAACCATTTCATTAAATTAAAAAACATTACACTAAAATAAAAAAAACATTACAATAAAATAAAATAAAAAACTCAAAGATTATATTTTTTTCGATTCGCTCCTTTTGTGGCAACGCCATCTTCAATGCTTTTCCGATTAGGTGGTCGTGCGCTTTCGAGTAGAATTCAAAGTCATGAGCCCATTGTCTATCCCGCATAATATCGGTCACCTCCCGGTTCTCTTCCATGCGTTTGGTCCCTAGTTCATGTATGTCTTGAAGGCGTCGGTTTATCTCCGAAAATGCATTAGTCATTTCGGATCCCATCGACCATGTCTCGGGCCTTTTCGATCTTGCACCCCTTCTTCTTCCGGCGGGTCGTGGTAGCTCTTCAGCCGGCTCTTCCTCCGAAATATCATCGTTTACGTCGGTGTTTAGAGCGTCGGAGGTTGGCGTTTTGGGTTCACTCGACTCATTGGTTTTTGATCTCTTTAACGACCTTTTATTTGCCGACCGACCGGTATTCGTAGGGACGTTGTTGGTGCATATTTAGTTTGTCCACCACTGTGCGAATAGGCTAGATAGAGCATGTGTTGAATATTGTATAGAATAATGTGAAAAATGCATAAGGTTTTGTCTGGAACAAAGTCCATTCGGACGGATGAGTCCATCCGGATGAATGGACATCAAGTTCATTCGTTAACACCCATTCGTCCCTATAAGGTTCTGTTATTGTTGTAAGGCCATCCGGGCGGATGGACATTGGTCGTTTCAGACTGATGGCGGATGCCTCTATATAGGGATGAGGAGCTCCTCATTTGGACAAGCTTTTGGTTCCCTGAGGGGAGATGCTGTCCCATTGGTTTCACGGGTATGTAGCTTCAAATCATTGAATAGAAACCAATTATAATTAACTTGTTCGGTGTTGATTCTACTTCTACTCATTTCTTATCACCGAAACGGTTATCTCGGGACCAAAACTCCGTCGAAGTCGACGGATCATGGAATCCCAATTGGTATCAGCGCTACAGTACCGATTCAATCGATCCAACAGTTGATTGAATCACCTACGCTAATGAATTTCGGATTTATAGGGAGTTTTGACGTAAAATATCGAATAAACAACAAATTGAAGGTCAATTCACATATGGAATTTGAAATTGAAGACATCAGTATGTTCGTAATTGATTTTCACACAATCCTATGAAGTTTCATCATGAATGTCACACCCCAACCGATGACGGAAACATCGGAGTGAGACAAAAACTAATCACTCAAAGCTTCATAACACTAATTGTGACAATATAAATTAATCATGATTTCATAAATACTAAAAATGTCATACAAGATTCAAACCATGCCCAAAATTGTATCAAACAAACCAAGATTTAAACATTGTTTATTTCTAAGGTGTGTTTCTAAGTTCATCCTAGCTTGATTCTTCGTCGTCTTGTCTATCAACCTGCAACATGTATTAAAATATGATCAACAATAATGTTGGCGAGTATACAAGTTTTAATACATAGCATAATAAGATTAAAAAGTTTAATATGCTCATATCCAACATGAATAATGTATACAAGTTCTAATATGCTGGACTAGTGTAAACTATATGTCAAACCCAAGTTTCCAACGCAATCGTGCCTTCCCTACATCGTCGCAAGGAATAGGGGGTTAACATGCTTTACTTAACAATACCCCAAGACTCAAGGGCGGTGCGTTAATCCTATAGCACTATAATTGTCAAGGTAGGCTAGCAAAGTTAATGAGCATATAGATACAAGTGTACACATAGCATATAAGACTAACAAGTATCACATGTTTTCATGTTTAAATGTGATAGAGTGTGATTAAAATAAGTTTCAAGTGTCGTGTGTTTTGTATATTGTACATGTTGCACCCAAAGTGTTTAAAACGAAAATGAGATCGAGTATACTCACAGTTTTGCGTAGAAAGTACACGTAAACCGCGAGCGGAGTTGACAAAGTCTCGAGATTAAGCTGAAACGATTATACGAAAATATAAGATTACTGATGTGGGATTGTGTCGGATCAGAATGTTTAAAGTTCGAGAAATAAAACAACATCAGATTGTTCTTACGTACGGGCATAGTCCCTTCGTATGAACGGGGCCTCATGCTAAGTACGAATCGACTATTTTAGAGCATAATACGAACTGATTAGAAGTCAAACAGTAAGATAAATGGTTGTAAACAGTAAATAAAATCGGGTGTAGAAACTGAGGTTAAAACAGAATTTAAAACAGCTCAGTTTGATTTATAGTGTGGGTTCGTACGAACGCACTTGTGGGTTCGTACGAAGGCACTTGTGGGTACGTACAGATCCACTGTTTTTGTTCCGAAACATTTTAGCTTGTAACCGATTTGGTTGAAAATGTTAAAGTATTTGTTTAATTCATTTAAGTCAGTAGATAAAGAGTTTAATTAATGACAAACATGTGTGAAAACAGAACTGAAAGTAAAACAGAAAGATACGAAGCAAAGTGAGTTCGTACGAACGAGCATCGTCCATTCGTACAAACGCACTGTTCTTGATGAAAAACTTATGTTTGATCTTTCTAAACAGATCAGTTCTTGATGGAAATCAACCCTAATGCGGGCCCTTAACTATGAATTGAGTTAGGGTCTGATGGGTTCCAGATTCCATCAATATAGTGCAATAATTGAAACGAAAGTTTAATTAAGTTGTAAAATTTTATGAACATTGATTCAATCTCGTATAAGTGATGCTCCACAACAGTTTGCCTAGGAAAAACGAGTGGAAACCATCTTCGAGATAGTTAGTGTTTTTGAGAAAAATTCAAGAATTTGTGATTAGAAATACAAGAAGTGAAATGAAATAGAATTGGAGATGAAGAGGAGAAATCTTACAAAGCCTCTGATCACAACAACAATTCTGGAGAGTTTGAAAGGGAAATGGCGAATTGGAATGGAGACCTAAGGCGTCTATTTATAGATTTAAGGGAACCTAGGGTTTCCTAGATTTTAGCTATTGATTGAACAGTTACGAAGGAGTGGGTTCGTACGCAGGGGCTGGGTTCGTATGAACCGGCCTAGTTTCGTACGAACGCTCATGTTTTCAATATTTTGATTTTCCAACTTTGATTATTTTACGTGTTTTAATCAGTTTAAGGAGTATCAAGTATCAATGTGTAATAAGAAATCAAGAATCATGCATAACATAGTGTTCAAAATGTGAATCATGATTACAAGTTTGCTCATAAGTCTAACATGAATAATGTGAATATGATAAAAATAACTTTGTTTTCATTATGATCAGTAGTCTCGGAATACAATTGAAATGAAATAGAATACAACAAGAGTACAAGTGTCTAAAAATTGAAAGTACAACAAGACTTGCTAAAATAGGAAATGTACAAAATACGAAGCGTTACAATGAAATTCGTAGAAATAAGGATTTTGGATCGAAAAATGTGATTGGGAATGTTCTTGAGATGGTCAGGCATTTTCGGACGGATGGATCCCATCCAGACGGATGTACATCTCCATCCGGACGGATGAACATCTCGATTCGGACGGATCGATCTTGTCAATTCGGACGAATGGGCATTCTGGACTTTATTGTCTATCCATTCCAAAATTAGGTCATCCGAACGGATGGACCTACTCCATTCGGATGGATGAACAAATGCCTAAAAAAGGCATTTTTTGATCGCAATGATGAGGTTAGTCTCCAAAAAAAATTTGGTGATTGAAAATTTTTTCGAGTTTTTAACGACCAAGCTGGGTTGTTCGGGAACCCCGTCCGGGGCTTCAGCGAACAAATTTGATGATGCGATCACAGATTGTGGAAATTAGTGGGGTAGTCATGATACTGGTGCAGAAATATTATCTTCTTGGTTATCTGACTATTAATGGGCCGTAATGTAAAATCCGAAATGATGAAAAACTGACGTTTGGGGAAAAGTTGTCATATTTTCGGCATAGTCGAGTTTTTTAGAGATAAAAGAGGACTGAATTGCTCAATTTGAGGGGGAATTCAGTGGTAAGACGTCAGAATTTGCAAAAATGAGGGGGAATAAAAATTTCATATTGAAATTCCAGTATTTTTGAAATTCGTAACAATGTAACAGTATTCGGGTGGTTCCGACTTCAGATTATCTGGAGATACATAGGATATGGATTTTTGAATTCGTGATCATAGGAAGTTCAGACTCTACAAATCAGGGTCAGATTGACGTCTTAGGGTTTGAATCCCGGGTCTTCGTCAAGTCGGTCAGCAGGATTAGCATCAGGAGATGCATCTGTATTGTGGATACTTATAAGATATCACAGACGTGTGATAGTCTAAAGTGTCAGAATGGTTAATCCTCGAGCAGATGAATTGTTTTTCGGACTAACCACCGGGGAATGACGATGTTTGTTGATTAAGTTGCTGCCGAAACTAGCGGAGAAGACTATATATCAGTTATTCTGACTGAAGAGGAAGAATGTGAATTTGATCGTGGATGAAGATTTCTGAGATCTGAGTGTGTTACCAGATGATTTGTTATCCAATGAAGATTTGCTGATTGTGGAGAATACCGTTTATATAGATCTATCATTCTGGAAGGTGCTTAAAGGTGATCAAGAAAACGGGATTTCAGATTTTCATAGGTAATTACAGATTTGAGTTTAACCAGTGTGGTATTCGAAGTTTCTATCAATTTCCGGTTGGGTTTTTGAACATTAAAAAGATCAAGCAAGCGGAATGCGTGATCGATGGCGTTGACATTATAAATCAGAAACCGAACGCTGATGTGGTTAAAGACGAAACAGAGAAACTGCATTGATTAGTTTCAAGTTGATGATTATTTGTGAAGATTGCAGTTTAGCAATTCAGAGGAGAAGTCGTGAACTGTGCAAACAAAGACCTAAAGATTCATTTCAAGGGGAACTTATACATACCGAAAAGAAAGCAAACCCAGATCATAAATCAAGGGGGAATCTATTGAAGATTCCAAGATGCTTGATTGAAGTTGCAGAATATTCAAAACACGACTCTAGGTTTTCAAAGAGACAATTTGACAGTGATGGCCAAGGGGGAATCTGTTGGTGCATATTTAGTATGTCCGCCACTGTGCGAATAGGCTAGATAGAGCGAGTGTTGAATATTGTATAGAATAGTGTGAAAAACGGATAAGGTTTTGTCTGGGACAAAGTCCCTTCGGATGGATGAGTCCATCCGGACGAATGGACATCAAGTTCATCCGTTAACACCCATTCGTCCCTATAACGTTCTGTTATTGTTGTAAGTCCATCCGGACGAATGGACATTGGTCGTTTCGGACGGATGGCTGATGCCTATATATAGGGATGAGGGGTTCCTCATTTGGACAAGCTTTTGGTTCCCTGAGGAGAGATGGTGTCCAATTGGTTTCACGGGTATGTAACTTCAAATCACTGAATAGAAAACAATTATAATTAACTCGGTTGGTGTCGATTCTACTTCTACTCATTTCTTATCACCGAACCGGCTATCTCGGGACCAAAACTCCGTCAAACTTGCCAGATCCTGGAATCTCAGACGTCAGCCCATTTGGGGCTATTCCGAAGAATTTGACAACACTTTAAGTATGAGAAATTACCTTGATTGGCTTGATACTCTATTAAGGCCGCTTGTGTAATGGACTCGTCCTTGTGGCCACTTTTCCATCCGGTTCTTACCCGTTGGTAAACGGATTGAAAATTTGTACATTTATTGTTGATAACGGTCAACTTGCCCGATATTGAATCCGCCGGCCGGTATTCGTCTCCCCTACCCACGAACCCGAAAAAAGTTCTCTTCGGTTCCAAAAGATGATTTTACTTTGGTTGTTTGCTAAACAATAAACAAATAATTAATACAAAAAAAATAAAACAAAAAAAATTATACAAAAAATTAATACAAAAATGTTACCTATTTGGGGGTCCTCCAACACGTCGAGCCAAGATCGGGTTAACGCGTACTCCTCTTCTTCATCCCACGGTTGCACATTTTTTTTCGCTCGGGTTTCGGTTTTCTTTTTATGTGGGCGTTTTGTTTTTCCTTTTTCCGTCTTCTCTACTTCCGGTTGTGTATCCGGAACGACCTCGGGCTCGCGTAGTGGCGAGCCGAATGCTTGTGCCGACCCAAATGCTTGAGACGACCCCATTACGTCCATGTTTTGATTCGGTTTCAACCGTATAGATTTGGGTCCCATGAGAGTGGTTGGTTCAATAGGTTCTTGAACCCGGTTTGATGTTGATTAAAATCGACAAGACCGGATCCGTATGGGGTGGGTCGAGTGGGAACCGGAGAAACGGGACGGCTAGGATTGCTACTTTGGTTCGTGTCCGCACTCGAATGCGGAGGAATAAAACCGCCGTTGAAGGGATGCATTGTATAAAAATTATAGATTTTTATAAAAATAAAAAAGGTAGAGATAAGAGGGTTTGAGAGTGTGTTGAGTGTGTTGGATTTTATAAAAATAGGAGAGATGATGGTTTATTTATAGGAGAGATGGTATTTTAAATTAAATTAAAGTTTTTTTTAAATATATGACCGTTTGAAACTGAAACGGTTAAATTTTGAAAATACAAAATGTTCACGCCGTGATGTTTATAACGAGAGCAAGAATTGAAACCCTCATAGCGCCCCTGTAATGGTGTTGGGCGGCGCTATAAGACGGTATAGTGGGGATCCATGAGATATAGCGCTACATTACACAACGACTTAAGGGTATGCTAACATGAGCTGATGCACGTAGTTTTGGCAATTGTTATTCTCTTTTCATTTTTTGAACATACAACCGCTACATTGCATATGATTGTGTCCAATCAATTGGACAATCTGAGTATTCTTTGCAAAGTCTAAGTCGTAAAAACCAAATTTTTAATTAAATGATAGCTTTATTAAAATTTGTAAAATTTAAACTCATTATTGTTATTTTATTGTAACAATTAATTTTAATCATATTTTGTTTTTTTCTTTTAATCTTCTCGACTTCAAGTCACCTAATGTTCTAAATTCGTGTTTTTTTACATTTTTTCCCGTTTTTGGTCGTTGTCGGCTTGGCGGTTTTATGCCCCACGCTCGGTGTTATGAATTCATGTTTTGTTTTACGTTTTTCCATATTTTGACTGTCGTTGGGTTGGTATTTAACATGTTTTTACGGCCCCACCCCTGGTAGCATGGTTTTAAACCACCCCCTCCCTTACAACGCGGGGCACAATTCTAGTTGGATAATTAGACAAGAGTTGGAATTTAATTACGATTCTACCGTTCTATATTAAATTGAGGTTGGGAGCTTGAGCCATTTACGATCTACCCCACTTGTATATAAACTTTCCAAAAATGTTTTCAATTCTTATTCATACAAATTTATTATAAACTTTCCCAGGATGTTTTCAGTTCTTATTCATAGAAATTTATTTCACATTAACAGCGTTAAGTTTAATAATCTAATAAGGGTAAATTACGATTTTGACCCCTGTGTTTATATCACTTTTACCCTTTTAGCCCAAAAAGTAATCTTTTAACATCTAAGCCCTCAACGTCTTTTTTTTAAACCCTTTTGGCCCCTAACACTAACCCCATCCATTTACTTTTAGAGGCTAAAAGGGTTAGAGAAAAAGATGTTGGAGCCAAAAGGGTTAGAAAAAAGACGTTGGGGGTTCAGATGTTAAAATATTCCTTTTTGAGCTAAAAGGGTAAAAATGAAATAACCACAAGGGCCAAAATCGTAATTTACTCTTTTAATAATATGGTTAGCCGATTCTTTATCCAATTAACATATTTGAATTAGCTTATTTAGTCCCTTAGGTTTCTATGCTTTGTTTTCGGCCCCACAACTTAGGTCATTTTTCTTTTGTATCTTTAAGTTAAAGCTTTCTTGGTATGAATTCGAGTTTGCCTACGTTTTACACCAGCTCATGAATAAATTCGCATTTATCTTTGCCTACGTTTGATTCTATTCTATATAGTTACAATATGAAGTTACATATACACTAACTTCAAGTGGGGCCATTATTTTAGAATTTTTTTATTTTTCAATCTTTACCCTTCAACATTTAGTATTGACACTTATAACCCTTTAACTTTCTAAAAACTTTATATTTATTTTTATGTGTTTATTTTTTATGTACGTGTCGGTATAAATTCAAGTATGTTACATTTCTTTAAAATTGATAGGCTCATGTATAAGATGTATGTTGGTTTTTTATGTTCGTTTTCAGTTGATCTAGGTTTTGGCATAAATTTTGTTTTACAACAAGTCGGGTCAAATATAATACGTTTTCGAGAGACTGTAAAAATTTGACTTACTTTACGTTTCGGCCCCACCGCAAAGGGCGGTACCATTTTTAACTTAAAAAAAACTAATTTTGTACTTATTTTTATGTACGGGTCGGTATAAGTTCAAGTTGGTGTTCAACTTAAAGTTCTTTTGCAAATAAGTCGGGTCAAATATAATACATTTCCGTGATTATTATTATGTACATCTTCAGTTTATCTACGTTTTGACGTAAATTTTGTTCAGAAACGATTTAGGTCTTGACAGTACAAATCCGAGTTACTTTATATTTAGACCCGCCGCAACACGCGAGGAAACTTACTAGTTTTATATAATAACAATTGTTTTTTTTTGGGTAAAGGGTTACCCCAGTGATTCTATATATCAACAAAAACAGAAATACAAGTAGTGTGGAGAAACCCACACTAGTTCAAACATGGGACATCCCCCATGCAAGTACACCAAGAAACAAAACAAAACAACCAAGCACTACCAATCAGAACAACTAGACTATAATCTAGAAAAAAGAAAACCAAAGAGAATCAGCCGCCATCATCATCCAGCGTGTTGCTATAAATCTCCCATGCTTCCAATAGTTTACGCACCCTATTACACTCCTTAAATTTTACTCCCATTAGCTTATACCGAACGGTTTGCAAGATTAATTTGCTCAGAACTTCTGGAGGTCTAGTTTGGTTCCTGAATAGTCTAGCATTTCGCTCCTGCCACACAAAATAAACAGCTGCAGCAACTATAAGCCTACTAAATATAATATAATAACAATTGTTGAAACACCTTAAGAACAGTTCACGTTTCTAGGTTTTCATTACCGGCATCTGCGGGTCTTTCATCCTACCACTGAAAACATCCAGGCCCAGCCCCATCGTCGTTCTTTGTCTCCAGACCCAATTTCGAATTACATGTTCTCAAATCGCGTCATCTCTTCAATCTACACAGCACATATGCCGATTAATCGGAATATCCTGCCAATATTCTGCTCCGATTCCGATCTCTGATCACAGATTATGGTCAAATAAGGCAAGAGAAGAGGCGTTGATTTCGCCGGCAAACCGTCTTATTATTGGAGTCGGTTTCAAGAGTTGCAAATCATCCTCCGCCAGCTGTCACTTACCAACCTTTGTAGGGTTTCTGCAACCTACTCCGCCGGATATTGTTCAAATCGATTATGTACATGACTAGCAAATCGTTCAGGTACCTGTTTGTGCGTAATTAGTCTCATATGATTTTATGTATACTGTATATTTTGGTTTTTTATATTTTCTGTTGTGATAGATTGTAGATTATGATCATCATGTAGTTGATAAATTTAGGATTAGTATATGAATATGGAAGGAAATTTTGAGGTCTTGATTTTGATCGGTTATGCAAGATTAACTCTTCGAAGCCTGAATTTGAGGCTGTAAAATAGATTTGGGTGGGGCTAGTCTACTGTCAAATTTTAAGATATGATGTCCTAATTTTGTTCTTGTGGTGTAGTTAACAAGTTGGAAATTAACATGTGTGTGGATGGAAACTGTGTGAGTGTTGATTTTGATTTATGTTAACTCTTTAAAGGATGAAATTCGAGGCTTAGATAGATTTGGGGCCAATTTACTTTTGAAATCTATGATACGATGCCCTAATATCATTCAGTTAGTTCTAACTATACAACATCATAAGGTTTGCTTTTTCTAGGAGGATCAGTTTTTCTAAATGTGTAATTGATGATGATTCTGAGTTTTTGTATAAGGAGATTCTAGCACTAAGCAAACCATTCAAACTTAAATTATTAATATTAACACTAATTAATATTAACATGAATTCATAGTAAGATTACAAGAATCCAATGTTGAATTCAAACTTTCTCAATGACATGCCGCGCAAACAGAGACAAAGGCTTTAACAAAATGACCAACTGGTGCAAATAGAGGTAAAATCATCACAAATTAAATATGTTATTCTTGAGTAGTTAATTGTCAATCTTTAGGGTTGTATTTATTTGTATAACAATAACCAGTGTTCTCTTTGTTAAATTTGGATTAAGAATGGGTCGAAATGGCTTATTTGCACAAGGTGGGGTGGGGTGGGGTGGCTAAGTATTTTTAGTATGGGTTACGATGACTCACAAATGCTTTTTTATTCCTTTCCTAAAATAATTATAAATAATTAATTTCTTAACTATTCTCACAAAGACAATGTTGTAGTATTTATCTGCAATTGTTTTTATTTAACCCGATTGAGATAAAACACGACCTAAACCAACCCATTCATCATCGAATGCATCAGTATTTCCACCCCTATGGCTCTACATGTTACAAAGCGTAAAAATAAAATATTGAATGAGATACACTTACGGGTGTCGCCGCAACGCGCGGGGTAACCTTCTAGTTGTATACAATTGATGAAGCACCTTATGAATAGTAAATTAATAGGATAACAATTTGATACTAATTACGATTTTTTCATCTCTTTTATATTGTGTTATCCTTTTCCCCTTTATATTAATTCGACAACACTTAGATACTAATTATAATTATGTTCTCTCTTTTATATTGTATTATCTTATTCCCTTTTTGTGAGATTAAACAAAGTGAAGGGATGTAGTAGATTTTAAATCAAATTTGATTATATTTAGAGTAAATTACGATTTTGGCTCCAGTGGTTGTATCACTTTTACTTTTTTAGTCTAAAAAAAAACTTTTAACATCTGAGCCCCCAACGTCTTTTTTCTAACCCTTTTGGCCCCCTGACACTAACCCCATCCATTTACTTTGTTAAAAACTAGTCATGTGCCCCTCACAAGAGGGGCATTTATGACAATTCACCTATTCACTCAAACATTAAAATAATATGCTGGCCCACCATCTACTAACCCACCCACACCCTTGTGGTCCCTCTTTCACTGATCTCAAACGCCATCGCCGCCACAATGTGTGAAGCAGCCTTGCTGGTAAAAATATGCCAACAACGTTCGACGATAGAGAGAGAAAGTAAGAGGAGAGAGAGATCGGAGATGGCAAAAGGGACCGTTAGCCGGTCTATTCTATCACTCGTGTCTCCTCACTATTGATGGTGGTTCGATTGTTGCAGGTTGTCGTTTGAAGATGCTATGGTGGCTGAAGGAAAGGATATGAGGGTGGGGTAGGGCCCACAAGTTGTTTTTAAATAATTTATTTTCGCCATAAGTAAATAGGTGAATTGCCTTAAATACCCCTCATATGAGAGGTACATGACAAGTTTTTAACCAACTAAATGGATATGGTTAGTGTTATGGGCTAAAATGGTTAGAAAAAAGACGTTAAAGACTCAGATATTAAAAGTTTTTTTTTTGCTAAATGGTAAAAGTGATATAAACACAGGGGCCAAAATCGTAATTTATTCTTATATTTATATAATTCTAATCTCAAAATTACTTTATTTTTTATTTAAATCTAATTAAATTTTATTTTATTATATATTTCTATATAACAATTAGTGTCTATCTTACGAACAGTGTAACAATTAGCCAAAGATTGTACCTTATTTATAGTAGCGCCATTGTTAAAAGAAAAAACAGTTGTTTGTTTACGCCGGTTTATTGTGAATGTTTTTTTTTGTCTATTACTTGCATCAAGCTTATGTATTTTTTTTCGATCAGTTATATTTTTTAATCTTTTACATGAAGTTTCAACATAACTTAATCGATTACTTATATTCTTTACTAATATTTTTAATAATGCTTCCTTTATTGTAATTAACAATTCATGAAACGTCTTAGAACAGTAATTTGTTTGTTTTTTTTTTTTTGCTTTTATGAGTTTTGACTTTTAATGGTTTTTTTTTTTAATTTTTTTTTCATTGGTATCATTAGAAGTTGTATTGTATTCAATTTTATCGATCTTCGCTTTCATAATTTTCGATAAATAGAGCCAATAACGACAAAAGTCAGGCTGTGTAGCACAGGGGAAAATGAAAAAACTCCCGCTACATAGTGCGATGGATTTATTTTTTTAATTGGTATTATCGGAAAAGTTATCGATATTTGCTACTTTGGTTTTCTGAGAGAAAACTGATCATACTCTCGCAACGTAGCGTAGGGGAAAACCCCGGTATCGATCTTATCTTTTACTGTTCTTCACTTTTACAGTTTTCCGATGAGTCGAGTGGATAACGACCAAAGTCACGCCACCAAGCACGGGGACAACGGTCAAACTCCCGTCGTGTGGCACGAGAGGAAAAATCGTTTTTTAATTCGTATTATCGGAACATGTATAAATATTCACTTTTATAGTTTAAAACAAGAAACACAAGCAAACTGCAACTGTATCGTGTGGGAGGAAAAAGCCTATATATTTAATCGGTATCTTCGGAACAGGTATTGATGTTCGTTTTTTGGTTTTCGTTGAGTCGAGTCGATAATGACCAAAGTGACATCACGTAGCAAGGGGCAAAATTATCATAGTTCCGCTGCGTAGCCGAGGAAAAACCCGGTATCGATATTCGCTTTTATGGTTTCGATGAGTCAAGTCGATATCAACCAAAGTCACACCGCATAGCACTATAGAAACATGATTAAACTCCCACCGCGTAGCGCGGAAAAAATACCTAGTTAGGAAAGTTTTTATATTTAGTTATAAGAATGTCTTCTTAATTTATTTGTTTATTTATTTATTCTTTGGATCCAAAAATACTCTAGCCTTGGGCTTTTTCTTTAGAAATCTTAAAGGAGCAAAGCGATACCAATCGAATTCAAGCCGCGAAGCGCGTAACTATACTAACAAAAGATGATATATCTTATGAACAATATAACAACTAGCCAAAAGTGGTAGCATATTTAGGGTAGTCCCATTATTGAAAAACAATGGTTCAACTTGGTAGTAGTATTATTAGTTTATTATTATTAGAGTAAATTGCAATTTTACCCCTTGTGGTTAGGGGGCATTGGCAGGTCTACCCCCCTAAGGAAGTAATTGCAGTTTTACCCCCCACTGTTTGGGGTTATGTCGCATGTTTACCCCTCTGACCATTTCAACGTTAGATGTTAGCGATTTCTGTTAATGGTCAAGGGGCAATTAGGTAATTTGGCTTTCCTATTGACCTGCAACCTCATTTAATCAACAATTCACCACATTGAAACCCTGAAGTTAACCTAAGTCGAAATTGAAGACCTTCGCACAGGCGAAACCAGGCATTCTTCAACAGATACAACAGATTTGAAGTCTGTTATGAGCATGGATGTTCGAATGTGGAAGATACGAGCTGAAGATTAGTATTTCGAACCGGGTGAAATGTACCGTAAGTGACATGCAAGTTCAAAGGGTCTGAATTTGGTAAGATGTTAACTTTTTTCGGTATTAATTTGTTGTTGATGTGTGTTTACAGGAGAAACCCAATCTCAATTTACCATTAAATTTCACCATGGAGATAATTTTGTAGAAAACCCAAATAGGAAATACTTTGGTGGGAAGATGAGCTACATTGATCATGTAGATTTTAGAGTGTTGAATACTGATGTTTTAGAGGAGATTGTTAAGAAATTAGGATACAATGATGGTTTGTTTTTCTGCATTCATTACAAGGAACCGTATTGTTCGTTGGATTTTGGTCTTAGGACATTAAAATGTGATGTTGACTTAGAGCCTATCTTCGATCATGTGCGTCAAGGAGTCCACATCATAGACATGTATGTTGAACAGCGGATGTCAACAATATTGGAAAATACAAGTGAAGGTCCTGTAGGGGCATGTAAAGCAATTGTTCCAGCATCATTTACAATAAATAATCAGGATTATAGTATGAATGAAGATGAAGAAGAGAGTAAAGGAAGTGATGAAGAAGAGAGTAAAGGTAGTGATCCTGATTATGAGTATGTTGAAGAAGATAATTTGGTTTATGAAATAGAGGTGGATATGCAGAGGTTCAGGGCTAATGTTGATTTTACTAGGGAAGAGTTGGATGGTTCAGGTGATGAGGATCATGATGATGACAGAACTGATGAAGGTCATGTGCCTGTTGACTTGGAGGATTTTGAAAGTGGATCGGATGACAATTCAACCCTTAGAGATAAGGTTGCTAGGAAGATAAGGAGGAGAAACAAGAGTGCTTCAAAAGGTCCAAATGATCTGCCATTCTACATTGGTCAGCTTATTGATGACAAGAAAAAGATGAATCGGATGGTAAAAGATTATGCTCTTAAGGCAAGGAGGGATGTTTTTATTCAAAAAAATGAATTGTTAAGGTATAGGGTAGTATGTTTTGGAAGCAATCCACCACTACTTGGTCATGTAAAAAATAAAGGAATCACACACTGCCACTCAAGGTGCACCAGTTTACAATCTTGATGAGTGATGGATGGTTTGTAAGTTTAGACAATGTTTGTTAGGTTTGTCAACTTTGTTCAAGATAATGTTTGGTTGGTTTGTAACTTTATGTTTGGTTTGGTCAAGACAATGCTAGGTTTGTCAACTATGTTCAAGACAATGTTTCGTTTGGTTTGTACCTTTATGTTTGGTTTGGTCAATACAATGTTATGTTTATATTAAAATGACCATTTTGGTCAATTGCAGCAGGTTCGAGTTGTTTATAAGGTCAAAATGACCAAATCATCCATTTGCAGCACTTAGGACTTAATTATAAGGTCAAAATAACCATATGATACATTTGCAGCAGGTTTGACTTGTTTATAAGGTCAAAATAACCATATGATACATTTGCAGCAGGTTTGACTTGTTTATAAGGTCAAAATGACCATATGATCCATTTTCAGCAGGTTTGACTAGTTT
>JARYGA010040378.1:0-62218 GCA_030545235.1 Helianthus tuberosus
TCTAAGTGAGACTTAAAAATATATATTCTTTTGGATTAACATGCCGGAATACGACGCCAATACTTGACAAGAATACGAAAGTACATGTATGAGATACCCCCATCCTTGGGAAGGGAATACAAATACAAAATACTTGAGAAGTATTGATATAAGATATTGTTTAAACAATTATTCCAAAACTAAATATAATTTGAAGTTAAAATAATTATTATTTTAGCAAATAATTATAACTTGGAATAATATTGGGAACATAAAAGGAACGTAACTAAAAAACGTAAATACAAAGGCAAGGCACGGCCCGTTCGTCTAATAGACATTAGCACATTGTAGGTAGTCGTGTTTTTTGAAGGGACTTGAGTTACGATACTGAAGACGCAATACTGTGAGTTCATGTCCCCCTTTTCTCTTAACTGTTTTCAGTTTTATACTTCGGGGGTGAAATACATGTTACAATTATTACAGACATTTTATACATGGTATAATTAGCTTAAGGAGGGTTTACTACTAGATCATGTGAATGGGTAGGGCGATTAAGGCCATCAATCCTCGTTGTAGGACCGAGGGGCATGAGTGATAGATCTATTTGGGTGTAGCGAGCCCCACTCCTGAGTCCGCTTAGTGGACCATGTGGTGACTATGTCTTACAGCCGGAAGCCCGGTGCCAAATCTGCTAGGTTTGAGTCTTCCTGCATCACTTCACACATACCATTGGCTTTACAACCCAGTGGTGATCTCTTTTTCCTTATTGCTACATACCAGGGACTTATATACATACTTACAATGTTTCAAAGGCTTATACATACACAAACGAACACATGAACTCGCTCAACTTTTGTTAATGTTTTTCAAACTACATGTATTTCAGGGAATTTATAAGTGGATCTGGCGGGCGTTGGAAGTTTTTATGCTGTGTGAGAATAAAGCTGTTATCCATGGTCTTTGATTTGGTTAATGTGTCTTATTCCTGGACGAGACACGTCATCCAAACCTTGGTGTTATTCAATAACTTTTGATGAGTCCTTAATGAACTCATAAACAATTTGTACGGTTTGTAAAACTTGAATTTGAAGTCTGCAATGTTGTTATGTTTTAAAATTATTTAATGGATGACAAACCTTTGGTTTTTATCATATAGTTGATGTTATGATTGAATGCAATGATATTAAGAAAGTCACACCATAATCACGCTTCCGCAAAAGTCAGGGTGTGACAGCAGATTCTTTTCTTATGGAATCTCCAAATTCCATATGTTCCCAGTTCAAATTCCTTAATCATTCCTTTTAATCTTTCAGTATCATCCTTGATTACTGTTTCCTGTATCTTTCTAATTTTCTCATTTAAATCTATCTGTAGATTTAGCTTGACAGAACGTACTCGTCTTGGCTTTTCATGATACTTTCGACTTAAATCATCAGCTACTACATTAGCCTTTCCTGCATGATACTGGATATCACAATCATAATCACTAAGAATCTCCATCCAACATCGCTGTCTCATATTTAATTCCTTTTACCCAAAAACATATCTTAGACTCTTATGATCAGTGAAGACAATAAACTTGCTACCATAAAGATAGTGTCTCCAAATCTTAAGGGCAAAAATTATGGCTCCTAACTCTAGATCATGGGTTGTATAATTCTCTTCGTGATTCTTAAGTTGTCTAGAGGCATAAGCTATAACCTTTTGACGTTACATCAACACACATCCATAACCTAACTTAGAAGCGTCACAATAGACTATCACGTCTTCAGTTCCTTTTGGTAACGCGAGTATAGGTGCGTTGGTTAACTTTTGCTTCAAAATCCTAAAAGCTTCTTCCTGTTTTGGTCCCCATTTAAACTTAATTGATTTGCAGGTCAATTTGGTTAAGTGAATTGCTATTTTAGAAAAATCTTGAATAAAACGTCTATAATAACCTGCTAATCCCAGAAAACTTCTTACTTCAGTTGGTGATTCAGGGACTTTCATTAAATAATTGCCTCGATTTTTGTGGGATCTACATGAATTCCTTCATGATTAACCAGGTGTCCAAGGAATTGCACTTCCTTTAACCAAAATTAGCATTTTGAAAATTTAGCGTAAAGATTTTCTTTTCTCAACAAATTCAGAAGTGTAAACAAATGTTCTGCATGATCCTCTTTACTTTTAGAGGAAATAAGAATATCATCTATAAAGACAATTATGAATTTATCCAAATGGCATGACTGTAAATTTATAATGACCATATCTTGTTCTGAAAGCAGTTTTAGGAATGTCCTCTTCCTGTACTTTCAATTGATGATATCTTCAGTGTAAATCGATCTTAGAAAAGAATCGAGCTCCTTGAAGTTGATCGAACCGATCATCGATTCTCGGTAGTGGGTACCGATTTTTAATCGTAACCTTGTTCAATTCTCGGTAATCAATGCACATACACATTGATCCGTCCTTCTTCTTGACAAACAAGATTGGTGCTCCCCATAGCAATGAACTAGGCTGTATGAAACCTTTTTCCAGAAGTTTGTCCAACTGTTTCTTCAGTTCTTGCATCTCCGTTGGTGCTAAACGGTAAGGTGCCTTGGCAATCGGTGCTGTCCCTGGTATTAAATGAATTCTGAATTTAATCTCTCTATCTGGCGGTAATCCAGGTAACTCTTCTGGAAAAACATCTGAGAATTTAGATACTACGGGAATATCTTTTAATTCTTTTCCTTTAGTGTTAATGATTATGGAAATCATATACACTAGTGATCCTTTCCTTGCATAGCTTGCTACTTTCATCACGGGGATGAATTTTGTGTACCTAGTTGGCTTATCTCCTTTAATTGTGATCTTTTCACCCTTTGGTGAAGTTACTTGCACTGACTTTTGATCACATAGAATGCTGGCATGATTGGCTACCAACCAATCCATTCCTAATACGTTATCAAATCCAGCCAGATTCATTGGATAAAGGTTAGCAATAAAATTATGGTTTAAAATTTCTATTCTTGCTCCCTGCAAGATTACAGTAATCTTAATGGATTCTCCATTTTCCGTTTCTACCAGACAATCTTATTGAAGTTTAGTTAATGGTTGGTTGAGAAGTTTGCAGAAAGAAGTATTAATAAAACTTTGGTTTGCACCAGAGTCAAATAATACTTTAGCAAAAATATCATTAACTAAAAGCGTACCGGCAATCACATCCGGAATCATCTTGGCATCTTCAGCTGTCAGAACAAATGCTCGGGCATTCTTAGTAGTTTTGTTGTTTGTTGCTAGAGCTAGTTTCGGACAGTTCGATTTGATATGCCCAGTTTCTCCTAATTGAAGCATAGTTTATTGATGGGTTTCTTCCTGTAGTCTTCTTCCTTGTGTCTAGACATTTTGTAGAAGTTGCAGTATATTGAGCATATTCCCGAGTGCTTCTTTTTGTGTTACTTACAGTAAGGTGAAGAAGTAGAACCTGTACTTTTCCCACGGTAGGTTTTTCCATAACGAAATTCTTGGGTAAGCCTTTGGGCTAGGATCTTTCTCTGGTTCTCTTCTTGCGTACGTACCAATTTATCAGTCAAGGTATTGGGTAATTCTACTGCTTCTTCTATGGTTTGTGGTCTAGCTGCCTTAACTACGTGTCTGATTTCACTAATTAATCCCTAGATGTAACGGGAGATTAATACTAGTTCTGGTGAGGCTAGGGTTGGTACTATTTTAGCATATTCGAAGAATATGGTAGTGTAGCCTTTGCAATCTATTCCAGTCATTTTAATATTTAAGAACTTATTAGCGATTTGTTCTTTTTCATGAGGAGGACAAAATTTCCTTTCGACTATGTCCTTAAAGTCGTCCATTCCATGTTATAAATTTTATCACTTCCTCTAGACTGGAGAATGGTATTCCACCACTCTAGAGATGCATTATTAAAAACATTAGAAGCAAACATAATCTTATCTTCATTTACACATTTGCTTATTTTTAAGACTGCTTCTGTCTTTTCTATCCAACGTAAAGCTGCAATGGCTCCTTCATTGCCAGAGAATTCTATTGGTTTGCAAGACCAGAATTCTTTGTAAGAATAACCATATGACACGGTTCTTCTTCTTTTTGGAATAGGTACTTAGATTAGTGGTCCATTATTCACGCTGTGACTTGGTTCAGTAGGTTGTCGTTTACTTCCGCTTATAGTTTTATTATTTTCTGCTTCTTTAACAATCTTGATAATATATGGCATAGCGTCTATAATTCCTTGTGCTACTATATGTCACACCCCGACCGCGTAAAACAACAAGCCGCGGTGGAAACGTCGGGGAGTGGAGCGACAGAATTATTGTTTCATAACACATGGAATTTTTAAAGTTTGGTTTTATTAGGATTAAAGTTTACATTGTCTTGAAAATAAAAGAAATATAACGTAAATTAAACTGTTCTTGCTTCATTTTATGTCACTAAGGCCCAAGTCCGCCTAAGTGTGTCATGTTCATCATCATGCATTAGCTCCTGAAACGCATATGAAAATAGGTACGTCAGCATAAAAATGCCAGTGAGATACATAGGTTTTGTTGATAACGGATTCATGACTTGTAAGTTAAAAGAAGTGTTTAACAAAAGTAGTCATGAATCTTGTAAATTTTTTTCTTTTATAAAATCATGTGAAAATCGTTATGAAATTCAGATGATAACAAAAGAATAATGTAGGGTTAATTAAATAACCATGTGAAAATGAGTTTGTATAAAATATGTTATTTGTAAAACAGTGTCTTGTAAACAATAGGTCATGTCTTTGTATAAAAATGTATCATGTCTTTGTTTCTGTCGAAGTGGTTTAGATAACGCTACGATATATAATATGATAAAAACACTTATATATAGGAAGTACCAGCGGCGTATCCACCATGCTTTTATCATACTACACACGTTTCGTTATTTAAATCATTTATTAATAAACCATCAACAATTGTTATGTTTAAACTAATGTCAATGTCATGTATAAACAATGTATAATGTCTCAATGTTATGTGTAAACCATGTCTTGTATAATCAAATGTCTTGTTTGGCAAGTAAAAAAAAAGTATTTACTCATACCATATGCATAATGTAAATGTATAACCAAATGTCATGTATGGTGAATAAAAAGTATATACTCAAACCATAGGTATAATGTCAATGTATAATCAAATGTCATGTGGAACCAAATGTCATGTACAAAACAATATCTTTGAATAAACCATAGTTAAAAATCAAAAGTTATGTTTTGCAAAATTAATGCTTTATGGATACAAACATTTATGCAGTAGTGTTTTGTGACACCCGACTTTTCAGGCCGTACCGTACAACTGTAACACGTGTTGTGAATAGATAAAAGGCTGTATTTGACTGAGTATGATGTTTATATATGATATTTAATGAGTTGGTAAATTTAAACCTTGGTAAAAATTATGTTGGCAACGATAAGATAAACGCTTATCGCGTAACGGTTAAAATGCGAAACGAACGTCGGTGACCACCCGATCAGTGCTAAAATCCTAAAAATAGGCTGTTATGATTAGAATAATAACTTTAATCATACTCGTCAGGAAAAATAAATTAAAACGCTAAGAAACTCTATTTCTCGAGTTTAAGCGCGTACCGCGCGATGCAGCGCGTATACCGACAAAATATTGTCAACGCAGCCAGTCAAGGCAAGTAATAATTATTTCAGTAATAATTTGACTAGTTTATTTTTATAGAATGATAAAAATGAATAAAAACGCTTAAATTCCTATTTTTACGATTATAAGCGTGTACCGCGTAGCACAGCGCGCATACTGCCAAATACCGGCAACATAGCCAGATCAGGCAATCAAAATATTGTTCAATTTAACGTGTTCTATAGGTACTTGAGTTCGGCTTCGGGAATCATGGTGTATCTTGTGTTTGATGATGCATGTTGGGTTATTTGAAAATGTTGGACAACTTTTAAACTTTCTGGGACGTTTGTAATAAGATCCGCGAGGATCAAGACAACTTAACTTATGTGGTTGTGTCATTGTTTTAAAATATAATGTCTAATAACTTATGTTTTAAAATAAGTCGAAATGTCCAACAATTAAATGCATCGTTCAACAAGATATAAATGGGCACCAACTTCCGTCACCACTACGATTAATATTCCGCTGCGACGTTTTTGGGGTGTGACATGTTTAGCGCATACATTCAAGCTGTGAGACTGTCGGATAAACCCTTAACAAGTTAAAGGCTTATCAACTATGTATATCGGATTCTGTCATTCCCTACGTCCAAACAAACCTAGGAAGCCGGGAACGGGATTTGTCAAGTCCTATGGTACCACTACTTACTACCGAGCGGCGTGATCAATGTTAATGAACGTATTTTTGTCCCATTAAACATACCAAATGTCATACCAAATGTAAGCATGTCATGTAAAAACCATGTACTAAGTATGTTAAGTAAACATACATAGGGGAAATGTTCATGTAAATCAATGTGCCTATATGCTGAGTAAACATATGCAGCAGAAATGTCATGTAAATTAATTGTGTCCATATGCTGAATAAACATATGCAACAAAAGTGTTTATGAAATCAATGTCCTAGCATGCTCAGTCAACATACATAGCAAAGCATAATGGAAATCATGTACTATATGTGTACTAGATGAACATAGCAAGTACATGTTATGAAAAGCACAAAAGTAACAAGTAGGCACATGTGTATCACCCCAAAATATTTGAAAGCGGTAAAAGAGGGGACTATGTACTCACTTGAGATTTCTTATTAGTCTTGAAAGTAAGACCAAATAAAGCTCGTAGGATCACGGAAATCAATCGGCACCTAATATAGGTAACTATGTTAATACACCGAACCTAAATCGGGAGATAGGATAGAATGAGGTCTCGTAAACCAAATGAGTATTGGAACTCATATAATATGGTTTAACAAAGTCTACATTCTGATTTGGAACCTATCCTAAGTGTTTATGACCCGTTACGACTCGTTAAGGTAGTTTACGCTACTTTAACGTGTCGTTCACGCAAAAGCGCGTTCGGATGGTCTAACTAGCCCTATGACAAGTATTATATGCCTTAACATGTTTAATAACATTGCATAATCAGTTTAAGTGTCAAAAAAATTTGGTTACATATGCTTAAATTCAAATTATGCATGCAAAGGGCATTTGGTCATTTTCCTAAGGCATATAAACTACCTATCATACAACTAATTAAACTAAGTGACCATAAGGTATAACATCGAAAGGTTATTCCCTATACAACTATGGTCACATAATGTGTTTGGTTGGATCCTAATGATTGACCAAACGGGTTGGGTTTGAAAGTCTAAGAGGTTGTTTAGACCGCTTGACTTATGACCCTATATAAGCACTAGACTAAAAGTGACGAGTTAAACATGTTAAAACATGTTTAACTAAGTTAGAAAACTGATTTGATATCAAAACACTATACCCGAAAATAGTTTTGTCGTAAAATGCGCATAATCGGGCATTTTGACCGAAACTATAACCCGTCACTTTGACTAATCAACGTGGTAATCAGTAGGTATAGTCACAAGGAACTATAACCATCGTGATTACGCTCACGTTGCAAAGTTCAAACGAATTTTGTCTTGACCAAATCATGGTCAAAGTAGAAAGTCAAACACTATTTGACTTTCTTGCTTAAACACATAAGCAAGAGATGAGAGAACACTTACAAGTGTTCAAGGCTGCAGAAAAGCCTAAGAATACTTTAAGTATGAAGCCCTCAACCAAGTGGGATAGCTTCAATCAGAGCCAAGGTGAAAGAAATGAAGAATGAGCAAGTTGGAATGAGAAAAATCATGGGTATTTATAGATTTTCATGAACCTTTTGATCAATGACAAGTGTTTTTGAGTGGATCAAAGCTTAATCAACACCATACACATGTTATATACTGATTGGGGTACTTGGGGAATACTTAAACCAGCTCAAAGTATTGAAAAAGTAGGATTAAAAACCATGGCAGCAGCTGTTTATGAAGATTCAGAGAATCTGCCCAACTAGGGCTATTGCGCCCCACGAAGCCAGATGCTTCAGCTGTCGCGCCCCGCCAGGACTTACTGTCCAGAAGCTTCGAAGTTTGGCAGAACATGCCCCTGGAGCTATAAACTTGATTTTCGACGCGTTTAGGCCCCGTTAACCCATTTTCAAGGCTCTACAAGGATATTAAAGTATAGGAGACTTGAAATATGCTTGAAAATATCACGGATGTCGGTTCGTTTGGCCGTACGATCGCGTTGTTCGGTTAATTACGAAGAAACTTGAACGGATGCGAAAACGATCCAAATTGCACGACGAATGGTATTTTTGCATTCCTATTACTAAAATAAAATATTTTAATGATTACAAAATTTTTTGGATGTCAGGATGTGGTCAGAACGTAAGATATGCACGTAAATGCAAACTTACGCAATTTTTGATGCTTTTAGTCCCTGTTGATCAAATAAGCATATTTTCTCGCACCGAACCCCTCAAAGCTTATTTCTAAGATATGTTAAGGTTATTTTTGGTATGTTTAGCTTATGATCATGTTCTGGAATGTAAGTTGCTATATGAAACAACAGACTTTTGCAGTTTGTCGCAAATAGTCCATGTGATCGAATAAACTTGTTCTTGCCATACCAAACCCTTCAAAACTTATTTCTAAGTTATGTAAAGGTTATTGTAGGATCGTTCGCATGACCAAAACGAGTCGTTCAGAAGAGTTCTAACCAATACGAAAGGCGGAAACAGACGTATCGGAGTTATTTCAGCTGAATTACACTTAGAATCACTTTAAACTGTCTCTGTATTGATATCAGATCGTTTACAATGCTGGAGACACCTCGGCAGAGCTTCGCTACCGGAATCGAAAACCTTACAAATAATTTGAACAAGGCACTATATATAGGCATTGCCATTCTGCACGAAACGGTTCACACGAAATGGCTTCTCCATTTCGTACGAAATGACCATTGCCATTTCGTGCGAAATGGTCCATCCTACATGATTTTAACATTTTCTCATATTACGTGCCCTGATCTAACCAACCTAATACAAGACTCGATACAAGATGAAGTCGACAGACATATGAACCAACAGAGTCCCCCTTGGATGTTGACGAAGTCTTCGGTGTCGAGTTTTCAGTATGTCACATCTTCAGTCTTTATCAATCTTCTCGCTCTCTCCAAAATATTCTCCATTGAACGCATCCTCAATCAATCTCTTTCTCTTCTACAGAATCTCAATTTGTCTCTATCTTCTCTTGATCAGATCACTTGATTCCTTAAGTTCATCAGCATCAGCAGCTTGCAAAGACAGTAGTTTCAGAATCAGAAACTGGCTCTTTACATCTTCAGACTCCCTCTTAATGTCTTCAGACTCCCCTTTTCGATAAGTTGGGATCACAGTCTGGAATTCACAATCTATAGGCTTTGGATCGAAAACCTGGCTCTTATAACTTCTTCACAGGTTCTAAGATCGTAACCTGGCTCTATCCTGCACAAACTCTACCCAGAAATGAATTTCATAAATTTAAAATTTGGCAAATTTAGAAATCACTGGTAGATATTATTCAATAATGATTTAACATTTATAATGTCTGATGACCACTAGTAGGAATAACATTCAGATTTGACATTTTCATTTCGAAAACTTTTTTCATTTCAAACAAACTCTCCCAACCCACTGTTCATCATGTTTAGCACTTGAATTTTGAAAATCAGCTCTCCAACATCAGTTGTCGAAAATCTTTTTGATTTTTCAAAAAATTATGCTAAAACACACTGAAAATCTTTTTGGATTTTTGATTTTAATGAAAAGACAATAAAAGAATATTTACAGACAATATTTTTGTGAGTTTGCGTAAGAGAATCATATTAGTTTTTGAGACAAATCACTAGCACCGTTAAGCTTTTAAACATTTTAAGTTCTAAACGATTCACATAGATTGACGATATTGTTGTCCTCTTAAACTCAATCTAAAAACTTTCGAAATGCTTACCGATACGTTAAGATGTATTAATTTTGCACTAAATTCTTATGGATCCCACGATCTCAGCATTTCCCCTCATCATGCAATACACTGACACAAATAATGCCTTTAAACTTACATCAACTGTGATATGTGCAAAAACAACGCAGAATGTTTAAACATTAACAATCAGGTCGATCTTTCGATACGCAGAGAAAGTCCAATGTTTAAACAAAATAAGAAATAAAAACAAGTTGAAAATGTTTAGATCTTAACCACCAGTTCAATATTCACATATACGCAGAGGTGATCCAAGATTTAAACGAAACACCAAGAAAAATAACGCAGAAAGTTTAGGCACTAACATCCAGTTCGATACTCACATATACGCAGAGGATGTCCAATGCTTAAACAAAATAAAGAAATCAAACAAGTTTAAATCTTTGCAAAATGAAATGCATAATCACAGTGACTTTTTCAGCAAGTTGTGAAAGTTCACAACCTGACCGGTTTTTATGCTCTTTTAGCATTCAGCGATTACTGAGTAGGTACACAGTCACGGAGGATAAAACTAAGTACTATGCTTTCAACCGTGTTTCCCACTAGAACTAGGCTTTTTCATTTAAGTTTATATCGTTATCGCAAATCTACTAGTCTAGCTGAGCCTATCGTCACATCTTTAGGGAGACTGTTGATCACATTTGACTTTCCATTTCTTTAGCGTACTATGATTGTCCACTGATGTACTATCATTTCCTTTTTTTACAACAAAACTCATTTTGAATTTTCTCATGTTTTTGGCTTTTTTAGATTTTATCATGTTTTTGGATTTTTCAAATTTCCGAAAATTTTACTCCCCCTAAAATCAAAATATGTTTCAATTTTGATTTTCAAAGAAAATTTGAAAACAAACTGTACAAATAAAGTGACAACTGTTGTGAATTGCTTCAAATCGCCATCCACTTCGTATAAACAATCAGAACTCTCCCTGACAACAAACTATTTTCCCATTATGATTTCAAAACACTTAAGTTTATTTTAATCAAAATGGTTTTTCTCGAAAATAAGTTTTGTTGATTTTCACAAACCACTTATAGGTTAGGGGATAAATTCATCACTTTGTTCCTTCAACCATTTTGTATGAAAGTTAAATCAAGTTCAACTTAATGACCTTGATTAACCACTTGTAAGTGAAAACCCTTCTTTAACCACTTGAAAGTTCACTTATCAGCCAATACCACTTGCAAAATGAAATATAACAATTTTCAAAAATACTACCACATGTAGGTCGAAATATCACAGATGTGAGTTTTTCAAGAAAGATGCCGATTCATGCTCCACGATTACGAACTTCGGAGCTCCGGCAAGTCCAAAGGTTAGTCATGATAGATACTATCCCAGTTACTAACCTGGGATGACCCATCTACATCTGGTTTCCTCGTTTTCTTTTCATAAAATCCTTTACACCTTTGACCTTCCCGTCAACCATTTTTCCAAAAATATTTTTAACTGTGGGGTTAAAAGCTTTTTCAATATCAAATTCTTTATTTTCAGAAAAGAATTGTTTTAATATTTCAATTTTTTCAACTTTTGATTTTAAATTTTCAGCCCGCAATGGTGGAAAATTTGCATCATCCAATGGCGGCACTGAATTTTCACCTTTTATCTCAACTTGTGGCTCCTCTGACTTTGACGAGTCAGATTCATCACCAGCACTAGCATCAGATTTCTTAACAACCCATTTTTGGTTGTTAAGATTCACTTTTCGTTTGTAAAAACTCTTTGAACACTCACCAACCTCAAACTTTGAATTTTTGAAAACTTTAAATTGTTTAGTTGGTGGTTCTTTTTCAACAATCTTTTCTTTTAGTTTTTCAGAGACTCCCTGTTTTGTTTGGATTGCCTGTGGACAATTCCTGGCAATATGACCAACTGTTTTGCATTGAAAACAGGTTCTTGTCTCTTTCTTCTGAGCAAGTTCCTTCTTTATTCCCTCTTGTTTCTTAGCAAGGAATTCTTTGTTTGTCTGCTTCCTGAACAATTGCTCTTTTTCTTCTTCAGATGATGTTCCTGAAACAAAAACAGTTTTTGGTTTATAAGTTTTCTCATTTTTATGATTTTTTGGTGGAATAAAGCCTAAACCTTTCTTTTTGAAATTACCGTTATGGTTTGGTTTCTTTTGAAAACTCGAACCAGAACTGTAACCCTTTTTCTTGTTTAACCTTTGTTTAACTCTTGAGGTGTATTGTTTAGGTTTTTCAATAAGATTTACATCTTTTATTTCAGAAATATTAATTTCTGTTAGTTTGAAAACCTTTTTTGATCATTTCAGTTTTAACACCTCTTATTGGAAATTCTTCATCAGAATATAATTTGTCAGAATCATTCAAAGTATATGCAACTTTGAATGTTTCATCATTCAAATTATTTTGTCACACCCCGACCACGTAAAACAACAAAACGTGGCGGAAACGTCGGGGAGTGTTGTAACAGAATCATTGTTTCATAACACATGGAAATTGAAATATTGTTTTATTGATTAAAGTAGTTACAATGTCTTGACAATCAAAGAAACATAACATAAATAACTAGTCTTGCATCTTTATTATCGCTAAGGCCCAAGTCCGCCCAAGTGTATCTTGATAAATCCTATGCATCATATCCTGAAACACATGTGAAAATAGGTACGTCAGCATAAAAATGCCTGTGAGATACATAGGTTTATGAAAATAGGATTCATGACTTATTGTTTAAGAAAATGTTTAGTTATGAACCCTGTAATTTGCTTTGTCTTGTAAATCATTTGAAAAACGATAAGATCAGATGATATGTCTAAATAAATGTAAGGTTAAATGAATAACCATGTAAGATGAGTTTGTATAAGATAAGTTGTTTGTAAAACAATGTATTGTGAAAAGTATGTTATTTGTATAAAATGTTGTATGTCAAAATTGAAATGATTCAAATAACTCTACGATATGTAATACCATACAAACACTTATATATAGGAAGTACTAGCGGCGTATCCACCATGCTTATATCATATTACACACGCCTCGTTACTTAAATCACTTACTCAAACCAACCCAACAATGTAAGATGTCTATGTTTAAACCAATTGTCAAATGTATTGAATAATATACCAAAATGTTTATGTCAAGATATAAATCATGCAACGTATAACCAATGTTGAAAATGTTTATGTGTCAAATGTAAATCATGTAATGTGTAACCAAAATGATATGTATGGCTAGTGAAATGCATCAAAACAAAGTATTGAAGTAAAACTTGGTTTAAATCAAAGTTATGTTTTGTGTAGTAAATGCATGCTATACTGATATAGACATTTATGCGGTATTGTGAAAATTCATACATCCAAGCCTTGCGACAGTCGGATAACCCTTTTAGTAAAGGTTATCAAAATATGTATTCGGATTCGGTCATTCCTTCCATCCAAACAAACCCGAGATTACAGGAATGGGATTTGTCAAGTCCTATGGTACCACTACCTACTACCGAGCGGCATGATCGGTGTTAATGAATGTATAGTATAGTTTAAACAAACCAAATGTCATACCAAAATGTAAGCATATGATGAATAAGAAATGTACTAAGTATGCTAAGTTAACATACAAAGCAGAAAAGTCATGTAAATCAATGTGCTAGCATGCTATCAGTTAACATACATAGCAGAAATGTAATGTAGAACCATGTACTAAGTATGCACACAATGGACATACATAGCATAAAATGTAATGAAATCATGTACTATAATGTACTAATGAACGTAGGAAGTATATGATGTGAAAACAGGAAAGCATGAAAGTAACAAGTAGGCACATGTGTTTCACCCCAAAACAGTTTGGAAAACAGTAAAAGAGGGGTCTATGTACTCACTTGAGATTGCTTAGTAGTCCTTGAGTAACAACCAAACAATGCTAGAGATCACGGATATCAAACGGAACCTAATATAGGTAACTATGTTAATAAACCGGACCTAGATCGGAAGATCGGATAGAATGAGGGTTCGTAAACTAAACGAGTATGAGAACTCGTGTAATATGGTTTAACAAAGCCCACATACTAAAACAAAACTTAACCTAAGTGTTTGTGACCCATTACGACCCGTTTAGGTAGCTTATGCTACTTTAACGGGTCGTTCGCGTAAAACACGTTCGGACCGCCTAACTAGTCCTATGACAAGTGTTATATGCCTAAACATGTTACATAATCAGTTATATGACAAAAGTTTAGGTTACATATGCTTAAATACCAATTATACATGAAAAGGGTATTCTGGTAATTTACCTAAGGCATATAAACTACCTATCATACAACTACTCAAACGATGTGACCATAGGGTATAACCTCGGAAGGTTATTCCCTACCTACTATGGTCACCTAATGTGTTTGGTCGGATCCTAATGATCGACCAAATGGGTCGGGTTCGAAGGTATAAGCGATTTATCAGATCGCTTACCCTTACGACCCTAGACAACGTGGTAATCAGTAGGCATAGTCACAAGGGACTATGACCATCGTGATTACAATCACGTTGCGAAGTTCAAATGAACTTCGCATTGACCATACACTGGTCAACGCAGAAAGTCAAACAAAGTTTGACTTTCGGACTCAAAAAGCAATAAAAGAAAGAAAGAATACTTACAAAGGGTCCCCGCAAGCAAATCGTGATCGAATAGCTCAGGTATGAAGCAAAGGCCTCAACTTAGAGCATTACAATCAGATTTGGTGGGTTTTTGCAAGTCATGGGGGTGGGTATTTATAGTGTTCGGTTAGCCGTTAGGATCGTTTCTAGGAAACCGTGCTTTGATCTCAACCATACACATCAAGAACATGGTATTACAAAACCATTCGAGCCCCTAGTATTGCCTAATACCATGTGCACAAGTGAAATGGACCAGATCCAATGTTTCTGCATGTTTCTGCTGTCTGGGAGGCTGATACGGCCCGCTTCAGGATCAGACAAAACTCAGGCGGGCCGCCTGGAGCTTCTGATCAGAAAACAAGTTTCAAAAGTGACAGTTTCAGCCCCTGCACGTGTTTAAGGCCATTTCTGACACTTCTAAGGCCCATAAAGCCAACTTTAAGGCCCTAAAATGATGCCTAAACATTGTGGACATGAAACATGCTCAAAAATATGTCGGATGTCAATTCGTTTGGTCGTACGAACGCGATGTTCGCTTAATTACGACGGAATGCGCATAAGCGCGAAAAACGATCCAAATGACGCAACGAATGGATTTTTCTCATGCAAAACACTAAAATAAAATATTATAGTGCTTACATAAATTTTTGGATGTCCGAATGTATTCAGAACGTAAGTTATGCGCGAAAATGCAAACTTGTGCACTTTTTGGCGCTTTTAGTCCCTGAATGACCCAAAAGTTTATTTTAGCACACCGAACCCCTCAAAGCCTATTTCTAAGCTATGTAAAGGATATTTATGGTATGTTTAACTTATGGCCATGTTCCGGAATGTTTGTTACAGTTCAAATTGGCATACTTTCATAGTTTGTCAACTTTAGTCCCTGTAAGCGATTTAACTTGATTTTGCCATACCAAAGCCTTCGAAACTTATTTCTAAGTTATTTAAAGGTTATGTTAAGCCTATTTCACTATTCCGAAGTGTTCGTTGCATTAAACTGGTTATATTTACGCATCGGTGCGCGTATAACCTTCCAGAAAGCGATTTAGAGTTTGGAATCGAACAAGAATTGATATGTGCAAATGATACACATATTTTTACAAATCCCAAGTATGAAATATAATATTTCATTGGTTCGGTATTTGTTTGATGGCCGTGGAGGCACAGGTGTTACAGTCTCCCCTACTTTAGGAAATTTCGTCCCGAAATTTATTTAGAGGAAACTTGTGAGAGTTTAAAACATGAAGTTGAAAAGATCGAACAGTATTGGTTAGGGTTCTGAACTTCTAGTAACCTTAATAACATTATGCTTGCAATGTAAGAGGGACACTTATATACAAGTATATGAAGCGTCATTGGTGCGTCCATCGTACCTCCATTACACCGTTCTCATTTTGTTATTGTTGTCGCTATCGGTTCTTACACATAATAAATCTTACTGGGTTTCTGTGCACTAAATTTCATAATTATGTACGCGTCCATAATTAGACAATTCCTTGCACAGTTCACATAGTCTATTTTATAACGTGTAGGGTAAAACCAAATGAACAATCCTGTGATGAGTGTGACTAGACCGCCTTAGAGTTCTTTTGTAACATCTGTGCTTGTAATCATTATGAACAGTACCATTATCAATAAAACAATGTCATTTGATCCCAATGTTTGTTTGGTTATGTTTTACATTTTTCATGTTTTGACTTTTATTCAATTTCAAACTCTATATCACTTTCTAGAGAGTTATACGCAAACTGGTGCGTAAACGTAGCCAGTTTAATGCAAAAAATACTCTGGAACATCAACATATATTTAACATACCTTAAATAGCCCTTACATAACTTAGAAATAAGTTTTGAAGGCTTTGGTATGGCAAAAACAAGTGAATTCGCTTACAGGGACTAAACTTGACAAACTGCGAAAGTATGCCAATTTGAACTGTAACGAACATTCTGGAACATGACCATAAGTTAAACATACCATAAATATCCTTTACATAGCTTAGAAATAGGCTTTGAGGGGTTCGGTATGCTAAAATAAACTTTTGGGGTCATTCAGGGACTAAAAGCGTCAAAAAGTGCACAAGTTGCATTTTCGCGCATAACTTACGTTCTGAATACATCCGGACATCCAAAAATTTATGTATGCACTAAAATATTTTATTTTAGTGTTTGGCATAAGAAAAATCCATTCGTCACGCCATTTGGATCATTTTTCGCGCTTATGCGCATTCCGTCATAATTAACCGAACAACGTAACCGTACGGCTAAACGAACCGACACCCGAGATATTTTTTAACACATTTTAAGTTCCCTATACTTTAACTTCATTTTAGAGCTTTGAAATGGGGTTAACGGGGCTTAAACGTGTCAAAAAACGCATCGAAAACCAAGTTTTGAGGTTGCAGGGACTGAAACTGTAAATCTGCCAAACTAGGTCCGTAAGTAGGGGCCAGATGCAGCAAAACGTTTTTTTTCAGCTGTTAACAGCCCTTAACACTCTCTAAAGGCCAAGTGCCAAGTGTCAAACTCTTATGGTGGATGGCAAATGAGTTACCACAACTTTCCAACAAGTGTACGGCTTAGATCGTGCCCCCTTTTCCAAGAAATGATCCTAACGGTGAACCGAAACTATAAATACCCACCTCTACCTCCACCCTTCACTTTTCCTCACAAGAATCTGATCTAATGTGCTCTAAGTTGAAACCTTTGTTTCATACCTGAGCTATTTTGATCTAGATTAGCATTCGGGGACCCTTCGTAAGTGTTCCTTCGTTCTTTTATTGTTTTTCGAGTCCGAAAGTCAAACTTTATTTGACTTTCTGCATTGACCAGTTTATGGTCAATGCGAAGTTCGTTTGAACTTCGCAACGTGATTGTAATAACGATGGTTATAGTCCCTTGGGACTATGCCTACTGATTACCACGTTGTCTAGGGTCGTAAGGGTAAGCGATCTAATAAATCGCTTATACCTTCGAACCCGACCCATTTGGTCGATCATTAGGATCCGACCAAACACATTAGGTGACCATAGTATATAGGGAAAAACCCTCCGAGGTTATACCTTATGGTCGCTTCATTTAAGTAGTTGTATGATAGGTAGTTTATATGCCTTAGGTAAATTACCAAAATACCCCTTTGATGCCAAAATTCGTTTTAAACATATGTAACATAACTTTTGACATCTAAACTGATTTGACAACCATATTAGATATGTTAAGGCATATTTTACTTGTCATAGGACTAGTTAGGCGTTCCGAACGCGTTTTACGCGAACGACGCGTTAAAGTAGCCTAGGCTACCTAAACGGGTCGTAATGGGTCACAAACACTTAGGTTAAGTTTCGTTTTAGTATGTGGGCTTTGTTAAACCATATTACACGAGTCTTCATACTCATTTGGTTTACGAACCCTCATTCTATCCGATCCTCCGATAAAGGTCCGGTTTATTAACATAGTTACCAATATTAGGTGCCGTTTGATTCCACGATCTCTAGCATTGCTTGGTGGTTATCTTAGGACTTCTGAGCAATCTTAAGTGAGTACATAGACCCCTCTTTTACTGTTTTCCAAACTGTTTTGGGGTGAAACACATGTGCCTACTTGTTACTTTCATGCTTTTCATGCTTTCACATCATATGCCTGCTATGTTCGTTAGTACATTATAGTACATGATTTCATTACATTTCATGCTATGTATGCCCATTGTGTGCGTACTTAGTACATTGTTTTACATTAGATTTCATGCTATGTATGCCCATTGTGTGCGTACTTAGTACATTGTTTTACATTACATTACATTTCATGCTATGTATGCCCATTGTGTGCGTACTTAGTACATTGTTTTACATTACATTTCATGCTATGTATGCCCATTGTGTGCGTACTTAGTACATTGTTTTACATTATATTTCATGCTATGTATGCCCATTGTGTGCGTACTTAGTACATTGTTTTACATTACATTTCATGCTATGTATGCCCATTGTGTGCGTACTTAGTACATTATTTTACATTACATTTCATGCTATGTATGTCCATTGTGTGCATACTTAGTACAGTTGTTTTCATCACATGCTTACATTTTGTTATGACATTTGGATTGTTTACAATGGAACAATACATTCATTAACACTAGCTACGTCGTTCGTTAGTAGGTAGTGGTACCATAGGAATTGACAACTCCCGTTTCGGACATCCTAGGTTGGTTTGGATGAATGGAATGACCGAATTCGATATACATAACTTAGATAAACCTTTAATTTGTTTAAGGGCTTATCGCCACAGTCTCAAGGCTTGGATGTATGCATTTTCACAATACCGCATAAATGTTTGTATCAGTATAGCATGCATTTGTTCCACAAAACATAACTTTGATTTAAACCATGTTTTACTTCAATACCTTGTTTTTGTGCATTTTACATATGGTTTAGTTGATATATTTCACTTACCATACATGATATTTTTGGGGTACACATTAGATGATCTACATTAAACATAAACATTTTGACATTGATATACACATTTAGTGGTTTACATTGGACATAAACATTTCAATATGGTTTACACATTAACACATGACAATTCATTTATACATAAACAATTTACATTGATGGTTGGTTTGAGTAAGTGATTTGAGTAACGAGGCGTGTGTAATATGATACAAACATGGTGGATACGCCGCTGGTACTTCCTATAAACAAGTGTTTGTATGATATTACATGTCGTAGTGTTACTTAAATCATTTCAATATTTGACATATTACGTTTTACATAAACAACTTATTTTCACAAGACATTGATTTACAAAACAACTTATCTTATACAAACTTATTTTACTTGGTTATTCATTTAACCTTACATCATTCTCTTATTTATACATATCATCGCTTTTTGTATGATTTACAAAACAAAACAATTTACAAGGTTCATGACTGACTTTTGTTAAACAATTTCTTAAACATAAGTCATGAATCCTATTTTTCACAAACCTATGTATCTCACAGGCATTTTTATGCTGACGTACCTATTTTCACATGTGTTTTCAGGAGCTTTTCCATAGGATGATGATCGTGACACTAGGGCGGACCTGTGCCTTAGAGACATAAAACGAAGATAGACTTAGTTTAATTATGTTATATGTCACACCCCCAAAAATCCACCTGCGGAGTACTACCGCTTGGAGGCGTGACTGACCAGGATCCAGCCACCAATCATATTGAACAAGCATATAAGTAGTTATAAAAATCCAGCCAATACAATTGGTGTTCAAACAAAACATAATTAAGTTGCAAGCGGAAGCATAAGTCTTAAAGCCAAAACAGAAGTTTAATAGTTTCAAAGTTTAACATGGCATACAGCCGTCCATGTCCCACAACGATCCTCCTCCATGCAAGCTCCAGCTAAGAACCTAAGGACCTGCAAAGCATGTAGTAACGAGTCAACAACAAGTTGAGTGAGTTCACGGTTGGGTGTTCGTTTTAAGTTGTTTCGAAATCAGTTTCCTTTAGCTGGCATCCTGCCGTGGGGGTTACCCCATAGTTAAAAACGTGACATGTTTATTCCCGGTTACTCTGGCTATCCAGCCGTGGGGGCTACCCCGTGTTAGTTATCTGGCATTTCGGCCGTGGGGGCTACCCCATGTATACACTAGACTCGTTACCATATCGACTGCTGACTGTAGTCATGTTTAAGTGCCCTGAAACTGTCAATGTCTATCATCATTGACGTGCCCCAGATCCATTAGTTCACGCCCGTCCTCTGCGGCACGGTGTGAGGTTTGTCAGACCTAAATAGCGCTATCTAACTAATGACCCGCTCGCCATTGGCCCGGCGATTAAGTCGATATAAAAATGAGGGACTTCGTGATAGAGTTTTGGTCTAGTACGAGTTATCTGTCCGTGAGGACGAGGAATTACATTCCTGAACCTTTGCTGTCCTACCCAAGGAGGACGAGGAACCCATGTTCCTTAACCCCAATTCCCGACCCCTGGGAATCCCATGCTTTGTAGAGGGTGTGAACTCACCTTGGTTTGCTCGGTAGTAACACAGAAAAGTCAAACAAGCAACGTTGAGGCTACTCACGTCCTATCATAGTTGTATCATACCAATCAGGTTCGTATTCAAACAGTACACGTATGTTCCTAGCATAATGCATTCAAGTATCGTTCATGGCATACACGTTTGATCATGGCAGTTCAACAATATCCCCATTCAAACAGTAACATATAAGGTCTGTGCATTAGGCCCAAGAGTCCGGCCCAAACAATTAAGTCCGAAATGAGGTGTAAGTCCAAACAGCGTGTATCTGTGTATAGTCTCGAGTCGCAACTAGGCGTTTGCGACTCGCAACCTGAGTCGCAATCTCGGTCTCGGTCCATGCTGTTTTGGTTACGAGTCGCAACTGGACTCGTAACTGTGGTTTCGAGTCACAAGGTTTATGTGCTGATCTCGTGTGTTTTCGAGTCGCAACCAGGTGTTTGCGACTCGCAATCTGTGTCGCAACCGGGGGTCTCGACTCGTCATGCAATGGTTTCGAGTCGCAACAGGAGGTCTCGAGTGGACAGGAGCTGATTCGGAACAGTGTACTATCCAATGGGAATTTGATTTCATGAAATGGTTTGTACTATCCACTTAAACATGTTTGTTTGTCTAGCAATTTACTAAATTGGATCAAACATATCAGATTTCAAATATTCAAGCATGTTCTTATGATATTCAAGTTGTTCTTCACATATTCAAGTGATTCATCATCATCATTCATACAAACTTTAACCAACAAAAATCATGATCAACAACTTATCAATACTAACATGCACCCTATGATATTAACACAATGAATCATCCTAACCGTGCACATACCACAGCCGATTACATGTATTCGGTTTCTATTCATCAATCATTTCAACATATATCAACACACTAACATATAATCATCATCAACCGAATGTAAACACATAATATAGAGCATTTATGCGTCGATTTCTTGAACACTAACTCAACATCAATGTACACCATCAAAACATCATTCAATATATCCGAAGTCAAGACATGTTCAACCGATTATCAATATCATACTCATCCGGTTCACACCCATCATCAAGCATACAACTACACTAGTTAAATCCTACCATTCATGCTATCATTTAACAACAACAAACATCATAAAATCACTAACCGGTTGATGAGTTTCAAAGGCGAGTATGAAACTTCCGAGTGTGTGTGTGTGTGAGCCGATCCGCTAGTCCTAGTGTCACCGGTTTGGATCCGAGAAGAAGGAGAAGGAGTGTGATGCTTGGTGTCTAGGGTTTTAGTGAGAGAGTGGAGAGTATGTGTGTGAGTGAGTGTGTTGTCCAAAAATGCCAAGTGTGATTATCATGAGGATTATATACTTGTTTCACTTGTGCACCCTAATGGGCTTCGACATAGGCTAAGTGTGTATGTGTGCGTGTGGCCCAACCGGCCCATATGTTATCGTTCACTCGAGACCACATGGTCTCGAGTCGGGTTCGTGTTGTCTCGGTTCATATACATATATCGCATACATACAAGCACACACAAATAACACATAATCACATAAAGGTTCATTTGTCATTAACCACATAAGTTAACTAGCCACACGTTTAAGCATACATGAAAGGTTCTAAATTTCGAGTTGTCACATCATCCCCAAGTTGAAAGAAATTTCGTCCCGAAATTTGGTAAGCACTCACTGAGGAAGCTAGTTAAGTTGTATGGTTTTCCTGGTTTTCCTGGGGTGTCACATCCACCCCCCGTTGATCTGGAATTTCGTCCCGAAATTCCGTAGCTTCGGCCTCAGTAGTGGGTGTACTGTTTGCGAACAGTTGGGGATACTTTTGTTTCATCTGATCTTCGCGCTCCCAGGTGAACTCTGGGCCGCGACGTGAGTTCCAACGAACTCGAACGAGAGGTATTCTAGTGCTCTTGAGGACCTTAACATCCCGGTCCGTGATCTCGACTGGTTCCTCGACGAATCGTAACTGCTCGTCGATCGTGAGTTCCTTCAAAGGAACTACGTGGGTCTCATCTGACGGACACTTCTTCAGATTCGACACGTGAAAAACGTTGTGAACTGCACCGAGTTCCGCTGGTAAGTTTAGTCTGTAGGCCACCCTGCCTATTTTCTCAATGACCTCGAAAGGTCCAACGTATCGTGGGTTTAGTTTGCCGCGTTTACCAAAACGAACCACACCCTTCCAGGGTGAAACTTTGAGTAATACCCGCTCCCCAACCTGGAGCTCAAGTGGTTTCCTGCCCATGTCGGCGTAAACTTTCTGACGTTCGCGAGCTGCCGTCATGCGTTTTCGTATTTGAGCAATTTGTTCGGTCGTGTCTACCACATACTCTGGACCAGTGATCTGACTATCTCCCACCTCTGCCCAGCAAAGAGGTGACCGGCATTTACGTCCGTACAATGCCTCAAACGGAGCAGCTTTAATGCTGGTGTGGTAGCTGTTGTTGTACGAGAATTCCACAAGTGGCAGATGCTTTTCCCAGCGGTTGCCAAAGTCGATTACACATGCACGAAGCATGTCTTCTAAGGTTTGAATAGTGCGCTCGGACTGCCCGTCCGTCTGGGGGTGATACGCTGTGCTCATATCTAATCGTGAGCCAAAGGATTTGTGCATTGCTTGCCACAGTTCTGAAGTAAAACGCGCATCTCGATCCGAGATAATAGAGGTGGGCACCCCGTGCCTCGAAACAATTTCTTTGATGTATATTTCTGCAAGAGTGGAGAATTTATCCGTCTCCTTGATAGCCAAGAAGTGTGCAGATTTTGTGAGTCGATCCACGATCACCCAAATAGTATCGTTTCCGCGCTGGGATCTAGGTAGGCCAGTAACAAAATCCATGGAAATTTGCTCCCATTTCCATTGAGGTATCTCTGGTTGTTGGAGTAGGCCTGATGGTTTCTGGTATTCCGACTTGACTCTCGCACAAGTCAAACACTTGCTGACGTAGGTTGCTATGTGGGCTTTCATGCTAGGCCACCAGTACATAGTTTTAATGTCGTGGTACATTTTATCCGAACCAGGATGTACCGAGTAGCGAGACTTGTGTGCTTCGTCCATCACAAGCTCTCGTAGGTTGCCATAGAGTGGGACCCAAATGCGTCCTGTTACGTAGTAAGCACCGTCTCCCTTTTGTTCTAATCGTTGCCTTGATCCGCGTAGGGCTTCAGCCCTGACATTTTCTGGTTTCAGTGCTTCTATCTGAGCTGCTCGTATCTGGGAGGGAAGACTAGAATGGATCGTGAGTTGTAGAGCTCGTACGCGTTTAGGCGCAGTGTCCTTCCGACTGAGGGCGTCAGCCACCACATTGGCCTTGCCCGGGTGATACCTGATTGAGCACTCGTAGTCGTTCAGCAGCTCGACCCATCGTCGTTGCCGCATATTCAGTTCCTTCTGCTTGAAGATATGCTCGAGGCTCCTGTGGTCGGTGTAGATCGCGTACTTGGTACCGTACAGGTAATGCCGCCATAACTTAAGTGCAAAAACAACAGCTCCCAGCTCTAAATCGTGCGTAGTGTAGTTCTTTTCATGAACCTTGAGTTGGCGTGAGGCGTAGGCTATAACTTTGTCTCGTTGCATCAACACGCAACCAAGACCCTGAATTGATGCGTCGCAGTAAACCACAAAGTAGTCTGTGCCTTCTGGCAAGGAAAGGATAGGTGCGCTACAAAGTCTATCCTTTAGGTGTTGAAATGCCAACTCCTGTGCGTTTCCCCAGCGATAAACAACGCCCTTCTGCGTTAGTGAGGTGAGAGGCTGTGCAATCTTGGAAAAATCCTTTATGAATCTCCAGTAGTATCCCGCCAAACCTAAGAATTGGCGAATTTCCTTTGGTGTACGAGGTGCAGGCCAGTTCTTAATCGAGTCTATCTTGGATGGATCAACATGAATCCCATCCTTGTTTACCACGTGGCCTAGGAAATGGACTTCTCGAAGCCAGAAGTCGCATTTCGAGAACTTTGCATAAAGCTGTTCTGTTCGAAGGAGTTCCAGAATAAGTCGCAGATGCTGCTCGTGTTCCTCCTGACTCTTGGAATAGATCAGGATGTCGTCGATGAAGACTATAACGAACTTGTCCAGGTAAGGTTTGCACACTCGGTTCATCAAGTCCATGAAAACCGCAGGTGCGTTTGTCATCCCAAAAGGCATGACCAAAAACTCATAGTGTCCGTAACGTGTTCTAAAAGCTGTCTTGGAGACGTCCTCTTCCCGGACTCTCAGCTGGTGATAACCCGATCGCAAATCGATCTTCGAATAGTAGCTCGACCCTTGTAACTGGTCGAACAAGTCGTCGATACGCGGTAGAGGATAACGATTCTTCACCGTCACCTTGTTGAGTTCTCGGTAGTCGATGCACATTCTGAAAGTACCGTCTTTCTTCTTTACAAATAACACTGGAGCTCCCCAGGGCGATGAGCTAGGACGAATAAAACCCTTATCCAGGAGCTCTTGTAGTTGCGTAGAGAGTTCTTTCAACTCTGATGGAGCCAATCGATAAGGTGCACGAGCTATAGGCGCAGCTCCAGGAGCTAGTTCGATCTGAAACTCGACTTGACGATGAGGCGGGAGACCAGGTAATTCCTCAGGAAATACCTCTGGATAATCGCGTACAACTGGAAAATCTTCTATCTTCTTCTCTTTTTCTGAGGTGTCAGTAACGAGAGCCAAAATGGCAGTGTGGCCCTTTCGCAAGTACTTTTGGGCCTTAAGGAGAGAAATGACGTTCTCAACAGCACTCCTCTTGTCACCATGAATCATGAGAGGTTCACCACCGGGACCTGGAATACGGACAACCTTCTCGTTGCAAAGAATTTCTGCTCGGTGTTGGGACAACCAATCCATCCCAATGACAACGTCGAAACTACCCAAGACAATAGGAATGAGGTCGATAGAGAAGGTCTGGTCAGCGAGAATAAGTTTACAACCCTTGACTACGTGTGTGGCTTCTAAACTCTTACCATTTGCTAGCTCTACGGTGTGCTTGTTGTTCAAGGGTGTTGGAATACGCTTAAGCATTCGACTAACTTCTAGTGACATGTAGCTAGTATCGGCACCCGAATCAAATAAAACTGAAACATAAAAGTCGTCGAGAAGGAACTTACCCGCCACAACATTGGGGTCGTTCCTTGCTTCACCTTGGCCGATCACAAACACCCGCCCCCTGGCGCCATTGTTGTTGTTGTTCCCATTGTTACCATTCCCCTGATTGTTGTTATTGTTGTTGTGGTTGTTCTGGTTCCTGTTCAGTTGAGGACAATCTCTCTTGAAGTGGCCCTCAGCTCCACACTGAAAGCACCCTTTGTTATCACCTTGCTGCTGCTGCGGGCGCTGGTTCTGTTGAGCTTGCTGACGATTCTGATTGGCGGGGTATAAGCTCCTGCAATCCTTTGCAGCGTGACCAGGCTTGTTGCACCGATGACAGTTGCCCCTGGTGCATGGTCCGCTGTGGTGCAGGCTGCAGCGATTGCATTTGGGATGATTTCCTTTGTATCCACCACCAGACGATTGCTGATTAGGGCTCTTGTAGTCCTCAGTCTTTCTCTGTTGAGACTGGGACTGAACAGAAGTCGAACCTTTACTTGAAGTTCCATCCCATTTCCGTTTGTTGTCACTTGAGGTACCAGAAGTAGTTGCAGCCCCTATGCGTTTTGGTAACTTGTTCTGCTCCACCGCCTGATCCATGAGACGGTGAGCCAACTGGACAGTTTGCTGGTAGGTGGCGAGGTTCGCTGAAGTCACATGACTTTGGATTTCTGGCACTAAGCCCTGAAGAAATAGTTTGATGCGTTTGATGGGAGGATCCACCATAGTAGGGCACAGAATTGCCAGTTCGTTCGACCTTTTCACATAAGCTTCAATTTCGGACCCCGTCATCTTGAGGTTGAAGAATTCCACTTCCAGTTTGTGAATTTCATCACGACTGCAGTATTCCTCTTTGATCATCTCCTTAAAAGTTTCCCATGGGGTGGCGTTGGCAGCAACCAACCCCAGCATCTGAACCTGAGCGTTCCACCATGTGAGGGCTAAACCCTCGAGAGTACCAGTAGCATACTTCACCCTGCGCGCCTCAGGGCATTCACACATTTCGAACACAGATTCTAGCTTCTCAAACCAGTGTAGGAGACCTACTGCTCCTTCAGTGCCGCTAAAAGTAGTTGGTCGGCAGTCCATGAAAGTCTTAAAAGTGCACACGGGTGGCTGAACATGCTGACCTATCGTGGGTGAAAGAAAAGACAGAGTTTAACACAAAGGTTGGTTCACGAGAGTAGGATCCTAAAGACCCTAGAATGAGTTCGGACTGCAGGATATACCTCCTGCGTGTGCAGCTGCAAGTGCTGCGGCAACTCGTTCGTTGATCAGAGCCGTCAACTGGGCTTGTGTTAGGTTAACGCGTCCAGACATGATCTTCATATCAAGAAGAACGTGAGTGAGAGAGGTTCGCGAAAGTACGACGATAAAATGGGGTAAGCACGCACGTGTCCAAGCAACAGTAGTTATACTAACCAGGCATACCATAAGCAATGCACTATGTAACTAACAAGTAGGCAATATATACACAGATCATATCACCTAGAATGTCGAGCCTTGCATGTGGAGTGAAGCATCGTTGTGGACCGTTGAGCACTGTACAGGTTATAGTCTGGTTTTAACAAAAATGTTTTTCCCCTTTATTAAAACCAAGTTCTCTATAACCAATGGCTCTGATACCAATCTGTCACACCCCCAAAAATCCACCTGCGGAGTACTACCGCTTGGAGGCGTGACTGACCAGGATCCAGCCACCAATCATATTGAACAAGCATATAAGTAGTTATAAAAATCCAGCCAATACAATTGGTGTTCAAACAAAACATAATTAAGTTGCAAGCGGAAGCATAAGTCTTAAAGCCAAAACAGAAGTTTAATAGTTTCAAAGTTTAACATGGCATACAGCCGTCCATGTCCCACAACGATCCTCCTCCATGCAAGCTCCAGCTAAGAACCTAAGGACCTGCAAAGCATGTAGTAACGAGTCAACAACAAGTTGAGTGAGTTCACGGTTGGGTGTTCGTTTTAAGTTGTTTCGAAATCAGTTTCCTTTAGCTGGCATCCTGCCGTGGGGGTTACCCCATAGTTAAAAACGTGACATGTTTATTCCCGGTTACTCTGGCTATCCAGCCGTGGGGGCTACCCCGTGTTAGTTATCTGGCATTTCGGCCGTGGGGGCTACCCCATGTATACACTAGACTCGTTACCATATCGACTGCTGACTGTAGTCATGTTTAAGTGCCCTGAAACTGTCAATGTCTATCATCATTGACGTGCCCCAGATCCATTAGTTCACGCCCGTCCTCTGCGGCACGGTGTGAGGTTTGTCAGACCTAAATAGCGCTATCTAACTAATGACCCGCTCGCCATTGGCCCGGCGATTAAGTCGATATAAAAATGAGGGACTTCGTGATAGAGTTTTGGTCTAGTACGAGTTATCTGTCCGTGAGGACGAGGAATTACATTCCTGAACCTTTGCTGTCCTACCCAAGGAGGACGAGGAACCCATGTTCCTTAACCCCAATTCCCGACCCCTGGGAATCCCATGCTTTGTAGAGGGTGTGAACTCACCTTGGTTTGCTCGGTAGTAACACAGAAAAGTCAAACAAGCAACGTTGAGGCTACTCACGTCCTATCATAGTTGTATCATACCAATCAGGTTCGTATTCAAACAGTACACGTATGTTCCTAGCATAATGCATTCAAGTATCGTTCATGGCATACACGTTTGATCATGGCAGTTCAACAATATCCCCATTCAAACAGTAACATATAAGGTCTGTGCATTAGGCCCAAGAGTCCGGCCCAAACAATTAAGTCCGAAATGAGGTGTAAGTCCAAACAGCGTGTATCTGTGTATAGTCTCGAGTCGCAACTAGGCGTTTGCGACTCGCAACCTGAGTCGCAATCTCGGTCTCGGTCCATGCTGTTTTGGTTACGAGTCGCAACTGGACTCGTAACTGTGGTTTCGAGTCACAAGGTTTATGTGCTGATCTCGTGTGTTTTCGAGTCGCAACCAGGTGTTTGCGACTCGCAATCTGTGTCGCAACCGGGGGTCTCGACTCGTCATGCAATGGTTTCGAGTCGCAACAGGAGGTCTCGAGTGGACAGGAGCTGATTCGGAACAGTGTACTATCCAATGGGAATTTGATTTCATGAAATGGCTTGTACTATCCACTTAAACATGTTTGTTTGTCTAGCAATTTACTAAATTGGATCAAACATATCAGATTTCAAATATTCAAGCATGTTCTTATGATATTCAAGTTGTTCTTCACATATTCAAGTGATTCATCATCATCATTCATACAAACTTTAACCAACAAAAATCATGATCAACAACTTATCAATACTAACATGCACCCTATGATATTAACACAATGAATCATCCTAACCGTGCACATACCACAGCCGATTACATGTATTCGGTTTCTATTCATCAATCATTTCAACATATATCAACACACTAACATATAATCATCATCAACCGAATGTAAACACATAATATAGAGCATTTATGCGTCGATTTCTTGAACACTAACTCAACATCAATGTACACCATCAAAACATCATTCAATATATCCGAAGTCAAGACATGTTCAACCGATTATCAATATCATACTCATCCGGTTCACACCCATCATCAAGCATACAACTACACTAGTTAAATCCTACCATTCATGCTATCATTTAACAACAACAAACATCATAAAATCACTAACCGGTTGATGAGTTTCAAAGGCGAGTATGAAACTTCCGAGTGTGTGTGTGTGTGAGCCGATCCGCTAGTCCTAGTGTCACCGGTTTGGATCCGAGAAGAAGGAGAAGGAGTGTGATGCTTGGTGTCTAGGGTTTTAGTGAGAGAGTGGAGAGTATGTGTGTGAGTGAGTGTGTTGTCCAAAAATGCCAAGTGTGATTATCATGAGGATTATATACTTGTTTCACTTGTGCACCCTAATGGGCTTCGACATAGGCTAAGTGTGTATGTGTGCGTGTGGCCCAACCGGCCCATATGTTATCGTTCACTCGAGACCACATGGTCTCGAGTCGGGTTCGTGTTGTCTCGGTTCATATACATATATCGCATACATACAAGCACACACAAATAACACATAATCACATAAAGGTTCATTTGTCATTAACCACATAAGTTAACTAGCCACACGTTTAAGCATACATGAAAGGTTCTAAATTTCGAGTTGTCACATTATAAACTCTTTGATTCCTGTTCAAAACAATGTAACTCTTATGTTGATAAATAAATACAACTTTGTATGCCATGGTTATGAAACAATTAATTCTGTTACAACACTCCCCGACGTTTTCCGCCATGTTTTCCGCCACGTTTTGTATGTTATACGTGGTCGGGGTGTGACAGAAGAGTTGGTATCAGAGCCAATGGTTATAGGGTATTAGGTTATTAGTAATTCTTTGACCTAGACTATAACCTTTCTAGGACCCCAACACAAGTTATCTTGTGTTTAGATCTTAAAACATGTACATCACCTATCCTTAGGTGATTATCAAAACAAAAACCAAATTTTCCGAAACGATTTTTGAAAAAACAATCTTCTGTTTTTGAATGATTTATTACAAGGTTTTGAACCTTCTATTGTAAGGTTTTGAACCCTCTGTTATATGGTTTTGAACCCTTCCAGTTTGGTTTTTGGCCTTGTTCCTTCAAACTTTCAAAATCTCGTCAAAGTTTTGGGTTCTAAATAGTGTGAACACGTGCAAACTGGAAGAGTGAATGCCTGTATTCTGGGTTTTCTATCTAGGCAAGCACTTCGTATATATCTCATCAGACGCGAGACCAGTTGTGCTTACCTGGGAATTCTTGGGATGAGTGTTCACTTATAGGCGAGCATGTCTTCGCGATACATTATTTTTGATCCATTTACTTTGATTAGTCACTGTGTGTCATTTGTTTGCTTGGTAATACGGAAAAATGACCACCATCTTTTCTTTTGTTAATTTTGTTTCATCTCATTCTCTTCATCCAATCATCTCACTCGTTCCCTTTCATGTTTTCCTCTTTTAGAATGCCTCCTCGACGCGAAAACCAGATAGCGACTGCCGAACTGGCAGAAATCATTGCGCAGCAGATGGCTGCTTAATTCCCAAACCTCTTTGCTCAATGGAACCAAGCCAACAACAACAACAATGCTCCATGCAAATACAAGGATTTTAACTCGGCTAAACCACTCAAGTTTAGTGGTTCTGAAGGAGCGACTGGGCTTCTACAATGGTTCGAGAGCATTGAGAATACTTTTCGCCATGTGCAGTGTCCTGACAATCGCAAGGTCGAGTTTTCTTCGAGTGTGTTTCAGAAGAGGGCTCTTACATGGTGGAATGGGGTAATGAGAGACTGTGGTGCAGAAGTTGCTCTAGTACAGACATGGGCTGAACTTAGAGCTCTTATGATGAGGGAGTTTTGTCCTCGTCATGAACAATGAGCGTTGGAGAAGGAGTTTGATGATTTGAAGCAAGATAGTGGTGAGCACAGGGCGTATACTGATAGATTTGAGGAGTTGAGTCTGCTTTGCCCGACTATGGTTACCCCACTCGACAAGGCTATCGAAAGGTACATCGACGGCCTACCTGACTCAGTACAAGACATCATTACTGGTAGTAACCCTGCCACACTCCGTCAGGCGATCGAGTTATCAGCAACATTGACTGAGTCGCAGATTCGGAAGAATAAATTACACAGGAAGGGTGACAAGGGCAAGAAACAGTCGTCTGACAAGGAAGATAGCAAGAAAGGTCAAAACAAGAATGGAAAGAATCCTGGTTCTTCGAGAGGGACAAGGAAGCGTAAGGCTTCCCAAAATTTTGCTGTCACTGCCCAAGCTAACCAGGCAGCTCCCAACCAACCCGCACAGCCTCCAGCGAAGAAGCCCTATTCAGGGAATGCACCTTTGTGCAATAGATGCAACAGTCACCATCAGCCGCAACATCAGTGCCGTTTCTGTACTAACTGTGGGAAGTCAGGTCATCTTGCCGATGTTTGTCGGTTCGCTCAAGATCGCGCAGCTCAGAACCCGGCTCAACAAGTTGCTCAGCCTCCTGCTCAGCAACAGGGTCAAGCTGCATGACCACACTACCCACCAGGTGCTTGTTATAACTGTGGGGATCTGACCCATTACAGAAACCGGTGCCCAAGGCTGGCTAACCAGAATCAGAATCCAAATCAGAATCAGGCTCTGGCTCGAGGGCGAGTTTTCAACATGAATGCTCAAGAGGCACAAGCAGGCAATGAAGTGGTGAACGGTACGTTCTTTATTAATAATCAGCCTGCATCTGTTCTTTTTGATTCGGGTGCCGACAAGAGTTTTGTGTCATTGTCTTTTGAGCCAATGCTTCGCGTGTCTAGAACAAAACTAGGTAAACCTTTGACAATAGAGGTTGCTAGTGGTGAACCCATTGTTCTTGATTCTGTTCTACGCAACTGCCAGTTGAACCTTAACGACCATCTTTTTCCTATTGACCTCACGCCTATGCAACTTGGAAGTTTTGACGTTATTGTGGGTATGGATTGGTTAGCCAAGCATCACGCAGAGATAATTTGTTCCGAGAAGATTGTTCGTGTGCCGCTTTCGACAGGCGAGATCCTACAGGTTCGTGGTGAGAAGCCTGCCGGTGGTCTCAAACTCATGTCTTGTTTTAAAGCTCGGAAATATCTGCGGAAGAACTATGTGGCTTTCTTAGCACATGTTACAGCAGATAAGGGCAAGGGTAAGTCTATTTCAGATATTCCTGTCCTTCGGGATTATTCCGAAGTATTCCCTGAAGACTTACCTGGTCTACCTCCAGCACGCCAAGTCGAGTTTCGTATTGATCTCGTACCTGGTGCAAATCCCATTGCCAAAGCTCCATACCGTCTTGCACCGTCAGAGATGCAAGAGTTGTCTAAGCAGCTTCAGGAACTCTCTGACAAAGGTTTTATACATCCTAGCTTTTTACCTTGGGGTGCTCCCGTTCTTTTTGTCAAGAAGAAGGATGGATCTTTTAGAATGTGTATTGATTATCGTGAGCATAACAAGCTTACAATCAAGAATTGATATCCCCTACCACGCATAGACGATCTCTTTGATCAGTTACAGGGCGCTTCTTATTTTTCGAAGATTGATCTACGTTCCGGATATCATCAACTTCGGGTGCATGAAGAAGATATTCCCAAGACAGCGTTCCGTACTCGTTTTGGGCATTATGAGTTCACAGTCATGCCATTCGGTTTGACTAATGCTCCTACTGTTTTCATGGACTTAATGAATAGGGTCTGCAAGCCTTATTTGGATCAGTTCGTCATTGTTTTTATTGACGACATCTTGATTTATTCTAAGACGCGAGCTGATCACGAGCAACATCTTCGTCTTACTCTGGAACTCTTAAAGAAAGAGCAACTTTTCGCCAAATTCTCCAAGTGCGAATTTTGGCTTAAAGAAGTTCAATTTTTGGGACATATCATCAACGAACGAGGTATTCATGTAGATCCCTCCAAGATCAGTGTGATCAAGGATTGGGATACGCCTACTACTCCTACTGAAGTTCGTTCTTTTCTGGGTCTGGCGGGTTATTACCGCCGCTTCATTGAAAACTTCTCAAAGATTGCAGTTCCTCTAACTGCTCTAACTCAGAAGAACAAACCCTTTGATTGGGGATTCAAGAAAGAGGAAGCTTTTCAACACTTGAAGCAGAAACTTTGTGACGCGCCTGTTCTGACTTTGCCTGAGGGCAATGATGATTTCGTCGTTTATTGCGATGCATCTAAACTGGGTCTTGGCTGTGTTCTGATGCAAAGGGACAAAGTCATAGCATATGCATCGAGGCAGTTGAAGATACATGAGAAAAAACTACACCACTCATGATCTTGAGTTGGGTGCAGTTGTTTTCGCTCTAAAGATCTGGAGACACTATTTGTACGGTACAAAATGTGTGGTTTTCACGGACCACAAAAGTCTTCAGCATATCTTCAATCAGAAAGAACTCAACATGAGGCAACGACGTTGGGTTGAGGTCCTAAAGGACTATGACTGCGAAATTCGCTACCATCCTGGTAAGGCGAATGTCGTAGCCGATGCATTGAGTCGTAAGGAACGTACTAAGCTTCATTGTGTTCGTGTTCAATCTGTTATTCAAGCTCGATCCGATATCCAAGCATGCATTTCTCAGGCTCAACAATCTTGTGTTTCCCAAGGTTTGATGGATAAGGAATTTCCCTATCACATAACACCTGATCTGGAACTGAAGGACAATGGATCGTATTACTTCATGGACTGTTTGTGGGTCCCAAGCCAGGATGATCTCCATACCTTGCTTATGGATGAAGCCCATAAGTCTCGTTATTCTATTCATCCGGGCTCAGATAAGATGTATAAGGATCTTCGTATTCATTATTGGTGGCCTGGTATGAAGAAAGACATTGCCTTATACGTATCAAAATGCCTTACTTGTCTTAAGGTTAAGGCTGAACATCAGCGTCCTTCTGGTTTATTGGTGCAACCAGAGATCCCAGTTTGGAAATGGGAAAACATTACTATGGATCTTGTTACCAAACTTCCATGCACAAAGAAAGGTCATGATGCCATCTGGGTAGTTGTTGATCGTCTTACTAAGTCAGCACATTTCTTACCAATTCGTGAGGACTTTCCTGCTGACAGACTTGCTAAAATCTATGTGGATGAAATTGTAGCTCGACATGGTGTTCCTTTGAACATCATTTCTGACAGAGATGCTCGTTTCACTTCTCATTTTTGGAGAACCATGCAATCTGCTATGGGGACCCAACTTAATCTGAGCACGGCTTATCATCCGCAAACGGATGGTCAATCTGAAAGAACAATCCAGACTCTGGAGGATATGCTTAGAGCTTGTGTGATCGACTTTGGTGGTAGTTGGGATTCACATCTTTAGTTAATTGAATTCTCCTACAACAACAGTTATCACACCAGCATCAAAATGGCTCCTTTCGAGGCTCTCTATGGTCGAAAATGTCGTTCACCAGTCTGCTGGAATGAGATCGGCGAGGCTCAACTTACTGGACCTGCCCTCATTTTGGAGACAACTGACAAGATCAAGAAAGTTCGTGATAACCTTCAGACATCTAGAAGCCGTCAAAAGAGTTACGCGGATCCAAAATGCAAGCCCTTGGAATTTCAAGTCGGTGATCGAGTATTACTTAAGGTCTCACCTTGGAAAGGTGTGATCAGATTTGGAAGGAAAGGAAAACTTGCACCTAGATACGTTGGACCATTCAAGATCGTCGAAAGAATCGGTAAGGTAGCCTACAGACTTGAGTTACCTCCTGAACTTGGAAATGTTCATCCAAGATTTCACGTGTCCAATCTCAAGAGGTGTTTAGCTGACGAGAACCTCCACATACCGCTTGACGAAATTCGTGTTGGCAAAACACTGAAATTTGTTGAGAAGCCAGTGGAAATCATGGAACGTGAAGTCAAGTGGCTCAAACGCAAGCGCATTCCTTTGGTCAAAGTTCGTTGGGAAGCTAAACGTGGACCCAAGTTTACTTGCGAACGCGAAGATCAAATGAAGGCGAAATATCCGCATCTTTTCCCACGAGTTTCCTATAAATAAATTTCGGGACGAAATTTCCACAAGTAGGGGAGACTGTAACATCTGTGCTTGTAATCATTATGAACAGTACCATTATCAATAAAACAATGTCATTTGATCCCAATGTTTGTTTGGTTATGTTTTACATTTTTCATGTTTTGACTTTTATTCAATTTCAAACTCTATATCACTTTCTAGAGAGTTATACGCAAACTGGTGCGTAAACGTAGCCAGTTTAATGCAAAAAATACTCCGGAACATCAACATATACTTAACATACCTTAAATAGCCCTTACATAACTTAGAAATAAGTTTTGAAGGCTTTGGTATGGCAAAAAACAAGTTAATTCGCTTACAGGGACTAAACTTGACAAACTGCGAAAGTATGCCAATTTGAACTGTAACGAACATTCTGGAACATGACCATAAGTTAAACATACCATAAATATCCTTTACATAGCTTAGAAATAGGCTTTGAGGGGTTCGGTATGCTAAAATAAACTTTTGGGGTCATTCAGGGACTAAAAGCGTCAAAAAGTGCACAAGTTGCATTTTCGCGCATAACTTACGTTCTGAATACATCCGGACATCCAAAAATTTATGTAAGCACTAAAATATTTTATTTTAGTGTTTGGCATAAGAAAAATCCATTCGTCACGCCATTTGGATCATTTTTCGCGCTTATGCGCATTCCGTCATAATTAACCGAACAACGTAACCGTACGGCTAAACGAACCGACACCCGAGATATTTTTGAACACATTTTAAGTTCCCTATACTTTAACTTCATTTTAGAGCTTTCAAATGGGGTTAATGGGGCTTAAACGTGTCAAAAAACGCATCGAAAACCAAGTTTTGAGGTTGCAGGGACTGAAACTGTAAATCTGCCAAACTAGGTCCGTAAGTAGGGGCCAGATGCAGCAAAACGTTTTTTTTCAGCTGTTAACAGCCCTTAACACTCTCCAAAGGCCAAGTGCCAAGTTTCAAACTCTTATGGTGGATGGCAAATGAGTTACCACAACTTTCCAACAAGTGTACGGCTTAGATCGTGCCCCCTTTTCCAAGAAATGATCCTAACAGTGAACCGAAAACTATAAATACCCACCTCCACCCTTCACTTTTCCTCACAAGAATCTGATCTAATGTGCTCTAAGTTGAAACCTTTGTTTCATACCTGAGCTATTTTGATCTAGATTAGCATTGGGGACCCTTCGTAAGTGTTCCTTCGTTCTTTTATTGTTTTTCGAGTCCGAAGTTTGACTTTCTGCATTGATCAGTTTATGGTCAATGCGAAGTTCATTTGAACTTCGCAACGTGATTGTAATCACGATGGTTATAGTCCCTTGGGACTATGCCTACTGATTACCACGTTGTCTAGGGTCGTAAGGGTAAGCGATCTAATAAATCGCTTATACCTTCGAACCCGACCCATTTGGTCGATCATTAGGATCCGACCAAACACATTAGGTGACCATAGTATATAGGGAATAACCCTTCGAGGTTATACCTTATGGTCGCTTCATTTAAGTAGTTGTATGATAGGTAGTTTATATGCCTTATGTAAATTACCAAAATACCCCTTTTATGTCAAAATTCGTTTTAAACATATGTAACATAACTTTTGACATCTAAACTGATTTGACAACCATATTAGACATGTTAAGGCATATTTTACTTGTCATAGGACTAGTTAGGCGTTCCGAACGCGTTTTACGCGAACGACGCGTTAAAGTAGCCTAAGCTACCTAAACGAGTCGTAATGGGTCACAAACACTTAGGTTAAGTTTTGTTTTAGTATGTGGGCTTTGTTAAACCATATTACACGAGTCTCCATACTCATTTGGTTTACGAACCCTCATTCTATCCGATCCTCCGATAAAGGTCCGGTTTATTAACATAGTTACCTATATTAGGTGCCGTTTGATTCCGTGATCTCTAGCATTGCTTGGTGGTTATCTTAGGACTTCTGAGCAATCTCAAGTGAGTACATAGACCCCTCTTTTACTGTTTTCCAAACTGTTTTGGGGTGAAACACATGTGCCTACTTGTTACTTTCATGCTTTTCATGCTTTCACATCATATGCCTGCTATGTTCGTTAGTACATTATAGTACATGATTTCATTACATTTCATGCTATGTATGCCCATTGTGTGCGTACTTAGTACATTGTTTTACATTACATTTCATGATATGTATGCCCATTGTGTGCGTACTTAGTACATTGTTTTACATTACATTACATTTCATGCTATGTATGCCCATTGTGTGCGTACTTAGTACATTGTTTTACATTACATTTCATGCTGTGTATGCCCATTGTGTGCGTACTTAGTACATTGTTTTACATTATATTTCATGCTATGTATGCCCATTGTGTGCGTACTTAGTACATTGTTTTACATTACATTTCATGCTATGTATGCCCATTGTGTGCGTACTTAGTACATTGTTTTACATTACATTTCATGCTATGTATGCCCATTGTGTGCGTACTTAGTACATTGTTTTACATTACATTTCATGCTATGTATGTCCATTGTGTGCATACTTAGTACAGTTGTTTTCATCACATGCTTACATTTTGTTATGACATTTGGATTGTTTACAATGGAACAATACATTCATTAACACTAGCTACGCCGTTCGTTAGTAGGTAGTGGTACCATAGGAATTGACAACTCCTGTTTCGGACATCCTAGGTTGGTTTGGATGAAAGGAATGACCGAATTCGATATACATAACTTAGATAAACCTTTAATTTGTTTAAGGGTTTATCGCCACAGTCTCAAGGCTTGGATGTATGCATTTTCACAATACCGCATAAATGTTTGTATCAGTATAGCATGCATTTGTTCCACAAAACATAACTTTGATTTAAACCATGTTTTACTTCAATACCTTGTTTTTGTGCATTTTACATATGGTTTAGTTGATATATTTCACTTACCATACATGATATTTTTGGGGTACACATTAGATGATCTACATTAAACATAAACATTTTGACATTGATATACACATTTAGTGGTTTACATTGGACATAAACATTTCGATATGGTTTACACATTAACACATGACAATTCATTTATACATAAACAATTTACATTGATGGTTGGTTTGAGTAAGTGATTTGAGTAACGAGGCGTGTGTAATATGATACAAACATGGTGGATACGCCGCTGGTACTTCCTATAAACAAGTGTTTGTATGATATTACATGTCGTAGTGTTACTTAAATCATTTCAATATTTGACATATTACGTTTTACATAAACAACTTATTTTCACAAGACATTGATTTACAAAACAACTTATCTTATACAAACTTATTTTACTTGGTTATTCATTTAACCTTACATCATTCTCTTATTTATACATATCATCGCTTTTTGTATGATTTACAAAACAAAACAATTTACAAGGTTCATGACTGACTTTTGTTAAACAATTTCTTAAACATAAGTCATGAATCCTATTTTTCACAAACCTATGTATCTCACAGGCATTTTTATGCTGACGTACCTATTTTCACATGTGTTTTCAGGAGCTTTTCCATAGGATGATGATCGTGACACTAGGGCGGACCTGTGCCTTAGAGACATAAAACGAAGATAGACTTAGTTTAATTATGTTATAAACTCTTTGATTCCTGTTCAAAACAATGTAACTCTTATGTTGATAAATAAATACAACTTTGTATGCCATGGTTATGAAACAATTAATTCTGTTACAACACTCCCCGACGTTTTCCGCCACGTTTTGTATGTTATACGTGGTCGGGGTGTGACACCTTTTAATTAAATCAATAAATGATCTAAATAGACTATCAAGGAGTCTGTTCAGCTACATCACTAGATGTCGTCCTTTAACCAAATTGTGAATCAATCTTTTTGACTAGACCACTAAAGGGTCTCTTATGAATCAAGGAGTGGTACTATATAATCCAAGGGTCTTAACTATTACATAGAAGCCCATTAAGGATTTAAGGTAGTACCTTTTTGAATATCCTACTACGAATCCCTCATATGAAGATATGAAAGATTCTACGAGGATTTGGATAACGAATATCCAGAGTATCCAAACACAAAAATGCATAAAAGAAAACATAAGATGCATAAACACATAGTCATATAACCACAAGGATTGTTTATCTAGATCTTTAATTTGTTAATTTGTTTTGCTACAGAGCGCATGTATTTAAAGCACACTAGGAATCCATCTCGTGGATTTCATTTGGTACTTTAAACATTATCAAGAATCTAACTATAAAGATAGAAAGATTTTTAAAAGAGAAATTCGATTTCGATTATAAGGAACCGAAATGTCCGAATTCAGGTACATAAGGAATCCAATTAAGGACCCTGATTTGAATGATGATCATCCACAAGGGTCTAAATGTGAAGATAAAAGGATCCCATATGGATTTTAGAAGTTGAAGATGTTTTGAAACCTTGCACTGGACGTGCTTATGTCAAAACATGAAGTAAAAATGCTTACGAAGTTGAGATGCTAGATATGCCAAGGCAACATATGAAGCAGAATTTGAAGGTTAAGTAAATGTATGAGGAAAATATATTTGGAAAACTATGCATGGGGTTCTAAAAATGTTTTTGAAACCTTATATATAATACTTTTGAAATCATAAAGTAGGTTTTTAGATAAGTATATTTATAAAAATGTTTTAAAATCATGCGAAATGAATTTTTGAAATTATGTATAAGGTTTTTGGAAAACATGAATGATGCTTTTGAAATCATGCACTTGATAAGAAAATATACTGTGTTAATATTGTTTTCAGACTATATGAAATATTCTGAAATTATGAAAATTGTTTTTTTTTTGAAAACCTAACCAATGTTTTTGAAATAACATAGACAATGCATTTGAAAAAAATTGTTTTCAAACTATATGAAATGTTTTGAGATCATGAAGATTGTTTTTGAAATACTTGTACTGTGTATGTTGAGAAAATCAAAACTTAATGGGTATGAGATTTGAAACTACCCTTAGTTATCTAACCAAGGATTTAATGGCACAGATGTGTAAAAAGCACGATTACTCATAATTTCACTTTATTTCATGTACTTCGTTTCTTAGAATGAAACGAGTACTTAAAATTTTTGGGGGAATCATGAGTGATCATTTGAGAGGGAGAATCACAAGAGTAGTTTGTAAGGAACATAGTTCCTTGATGTAGGTATCATAGGAAAAGTCATACACACATGTAACTACACTCGTATATCAGAACTGTGAACAACAATTTATTTATAATCAAACAGATTGTTTCACATTACAAGAAATAGAAGAAACAAAAGCATAAGACAACAACATCTTCTAATCAGCCAACTGCTCATCCGTGGGTTGGATTTGCATTAGCAAGCTTTGGGCATTTGTTCCTGAAATGGCTCGCATCGCCACAGTTGTAGCACGATCCAGGCGGAAAGCGAGCTTGAGTAGGGTTGACTTGGAGTTGGGTAGCAGCAAGGTTTATAGCAGCTTTGTTTTGGATAGCAAAGCGGCATGTGTTGACCAAATGTCCCCTCCGTCCACAGTAGGTACATTTGGAGCAGGGTATGAGGTTTGAATGATGACGGTTGCATCGTTTGCACAAAGGGGCAGTTCCTATGTATGGCTTCCTAGCTGGTGGCCTTGCCACATGGCTAGGTCCCGCTTGATTAGGTGTAACCGCTGCGGGTTTCCTTGAAGCCTTACGCTTCCTTGATTTTGGTGCTGGCTTGACTTCTGCTTCCTTTGGTGGCTCTTGAGTGGCTTCATTGTCGAGACGAGAGGCTTCATTGTTGAGACGAGCCATAGCAATGCCTAAATCCACAGTCTTCTGAATCACTTCGCCTATTTGCTGGGCAAATTTGGCTGTTCGCTCGGACATTTGACCAGTGCTGAGAGGAATAGACATTCTAGAAGAAAATGAAAGACATAGGAAGAAACAAGTGAAAGATTATTGGACAAATAAAACAAAATGACAACGCATAGAATTTCGATCATTTGTTTGTTACCTAAGGCAAACAAATGAGACGGTGACTAATCAAAGTAAACAGGTCTTATTAATGTATCACTGAAGACATGCTCGCCTATAAGTGAACACTCATCCCAAGAATTCCCAGGTAAGCACAACTGGTCTCGCGTCTGATGAGATATATACGAAGTGCTTGCCTAGACAGAAAACCCAGAATACAGGCATTCACCCTTCCAGTTTGCACATGTTCACATTATAAGACCCAAACTTTGACGAGATTTTGAAAATTCAAAGGGGTTCAAAACCATATAACAGAGAGTTCAAAACCTTACAATAGAGGGTTCAAAACCTAGTAATCAATCATCCTAGAACAGATGATTAGTTTTCAAAGCGGTTTTGAATTTTATGTTCTTGTTGTGGTTGTCGCCTAAGGATAGGTGACAGTATTGTTTTATGACTAAACGCAAGTAAACTCGTGTTAGGGTCCTAAGAAGGTTATAGACTAGGTCAAAGTATCACTAATAACCTAATTCCCTATAACCATGAGCTCTGATACCAACTTTTCTGTCACACCCCGACCACGTAAAACAACAAAACGTGGCGGAAACGTCGGGGAGTGTTGTAACAGAATCATTGTTTCATAACACATGGAAATTGAAATATTGTTTTATTGATTAAAGTAGTTACAATGTCTTGACAATCAAAGAAACATAACATAAATAACTAGTCTTGCATCTTTTATTGTCGCTAAGGCCCAAGTCCGCCTAAGTGTATCTTGATAAATCCTATGCATCATATCCTGAAACACATGTGAAAATAGGTACGTCAGCATAAAAATGCCTGTGAGATACATAGGTTTATGAAAATAGGATTCATGACTTATTGTTTAAGAAAATGTTTAGTCATGAACCCTGTAATTTGCTTTGTCTTGTAAATCATTTGAAAAACGATAAGATCAGATGATATGTCTAAATAAATGTAAGGTTAAATGAATAACCATGTAAGATGAGTTTGTATAAGATAAGTTGTTTGTAAAACAATGTATTGTGAAAAGTATGTTATTTGTATAAAATGTTGTATGTCAAAATTGAAATGATTCAAATAACGCTACGATATGTAATACCATACAAACACTTATATATAGGAAGTACCAGCGGCGTATCCACCATGCTTGTATCATATTACACACGCCTCGTTACTTAAATCACTTACTCAAACCAACCCAACAATGTAAGATGTCTATGTTTAAACCAATTGTCAAATGTATTGAATAATATACCAAAATGTTTATGTCAAGATGTAAATCATGCAACGTATAACCAATGTTGAAAATGTTTATGTGTCAAATGTAAATCATGTAATGTATAACCAATGTCGAAAAAATGTTTATGTGTCAAATGTAAATCATGTAATGTGTAACCAAAATGATATGTATGGCTAGTGAAATGCATCAACTAAACCATAGGTGAAATGCACAAAACAAAGTATTGAAGTAAAACTTGGTTTAAATCAAAGTTATGTTTTGTGTAGTAAATGCATGCTATACTGATATAGACATTTATGCGGTATTGTGAAAATTCATACATCCAAGCCTTGCGACAGTCGGATAACCCTTTTAGTAAAGGTTATCAAAATATGTATTCGGATTCGGTCATTCCTTCCAACCAAACAAACCCGAGATTACAGGAATGGGATTTGTCAAGTCCTATGGTACCACTACCTACTACCGAGCGGCATGATCAGTGTTAATGAATGTATAGTATAGTTTAAACAAACCAAATGTCATACCAAAATGTAAGCATATGATGAATAAGAAATGTACTAAGTATGCTAAGTTAACATACAAAGCAGAAAAGTCATGTAAATCAATGTGCTAGCATGCTATCAGTTAACATACATAGCAGAAATGTAATGTAGAACCATGTACTAAGTATGCACACAATGGACATACATAGCATAAAATGTAATGAAATCATGTACTATAATGTACTAATGAACGTAGGAAGTATATGATGTGAAAACAGGAAAGCATGAAAGTAACAAGTAGGCACATGTGTTTCACCCCAAAACAGTTTGGAAAACAGTAAAAGAGGGGTCTATGTACTCACTTGAGATTGCTTAGTAGTCCTTGAGTAACAACCAAACAATGCTAGAGATCACGGATATCAAACGGCACCTAATATAGGTAACTATGTTAATAAACCGGACCTAGATCGGAAGATCAGATAGAATGAGGGTTCGTAAACCAAACGAGTATGGGAACTCGTGTAATATGGTTTAACAAAGCCCACATACTAAAACGAAACTTAACCTAAGTGTTTGTGACCCATTACGACCCGTTTAGGTAGCTTATGCTACTTTAACGCGTCGTTCGCGTAAAACGCGTTCGGACCGCCTAACTAGTCCTATGACAAGTGTTATATGCCTAAACATGTTACATAATCAGTTATATGACAAAATTTTAGGTTACATATGCTTAAATACCAATTATACATGAAAAGGGTATTCTGGTAATTTACCTAAGGCATATAAACTACCTATCATACAACTACTCAAACGATGTGACCATAGGGTATAACCTCGGAAGGTTATTCCCTACCTACTATGGTCACCTAATGTGTTTGGTCGGATCCTAATGATCGACCAAATGGGTCAGGTTCGAAGGTATAAGCGATTTATCAGATCGCTTACCCTTACGACCCTAGACAACGTGGTAATCAGTAGGCATAGTCACAAGGGACTATGACCATCGTGATTACAATCACGTTGCGAAGTTCAAACGAACTTCGCCTTGACCATACACTGGTCAACGCAGAAAGTCAAACAAAGTTTAACTTTCGGACTCGAAAAGCAATAAAGAAAGAAAAGAACGAAAGAATACTTACAAAGGGTCCCCGCAAGCAAATCGTGATCGAATTGCTCAGGTATGAAGCAAAGGCCTCAACTTAGAGCATTACAATCAGATTTGGTGGGTTTTTGCAAGTCATGGGGGTGGGTATTTATAGTGTTCGGTTAGCCGTTAGGATCGTTTCTAGGAAACCGTGCTTTGATCACAACCATACACATCAAGAACATGGTATTACAAAATCATTTGAGCCCCTAGTATTGCCCAATACCATGTGCACAAGTGAAATGGACCAGATCCAATGTTTCTGCATGTTTTTGCTGTCTGGGAGGCTGATGCGGCCCGCTTCAGGATCAGAAAAAACTCAGGCGGGCCGCCTGGAGCTTCTGATCAGAAAACAAGTTTCAAAAGTGACAGTTTCAGCCCCTGCACGTGTTTAAGGCCATTTCCGACACTTCTAAGGCCCGTAAAGCCAACTTTAAGGCCCTAAAATGATGCCTAAACATTGTGGACATGAAACATGCTCAAAAATATGTCGGATGTCAGTTCGTTTGGTCGTACGAACGCGATGTTCGCTTAATTACGACGGAATGCGCATAAGCGCGAAAAACGATCCAAATGACGCAACGAATGGATTTTTCTCATGCCAAACACTAAAATAAAATATTATAGTGCTTACATAAATTTTTGGATGTCCGGATGTATTCAGAACGTAAGTTATGCGCGAAAATGCAAACTTGTGCACTTTTTGACGCTTTTAGTCCCTGAATGACCCAAAAGTTTATTTTAGCACACCGAACCCCTCAAAGCCTATTTCTAAGCTATGTAAAGGATATTTATGGTATGTTTAACTTATGGCCATGTTCCAGAATGTTTGTTACAGTTCAAATTGGCATACTTTCGCAGTTTGTCAACTTTAGTCCCTGTAAGCGATTTAACTTGATTTTGCCATACCAAAGCCTTTGAAACTTATTTCTAAGTTATGTAAAGGTTATGCTAAGCCTATTTCACTATTCTGAAGTGTTCGTTGCATTAAACTGGTTATATTTACGCATCGGTGCGCGTATAACCTTCCAGAAAGCGATTTAGAGTTTGGAATCGAACAAGAATTGATATGTGCAAATGATACACATATTTTTACAAATCCCAAGTATGAAATATAATATTTCATTGGTTCGGTATTTGTTTGATGGCCGTGGAGGCACAGGTGTTACATATTTTGTGATAACAGAAAATCTTTATTGTAAACCCGTTTGCCCTTTTTGACTGATGGACTTGACGTATCGGAGTCAGACTTTGATTCTGACTTTGATTCCTCCGTTTCATCTATATCCAACACTTGATCAACCACTTTCTTTATTAACTCAGACTCATGATCAGTGTCGGATGATGTGAAAGTGACATCAATGTTGTCTGGCAAGTTATCTGAAGACTCAGATTCCCATTGTAAGTTGGTTGCCTTTTTGACTCTTTCTGAATTTGAATTTCGTGGAGAATATCCATTTTCAAGTGGGGGTGGACACTTGTTATAGCCAAAAATTTGTTTCTTACCAGAATTCTTCATTTCAGTATCCTCTTTTGTTTCGGAATTCTTCTCTTCAGATTTTCCTTTTTCAAATGCCTTCAACTGTGGGGTAAATCCTGTCAATCACATAAGAAGAACATGAGTAACTTTTTAACAATTTGTTTACTCTTTCTGTTTCTATTCTCTGAGTTTCCAATTTTTGTTCAAACTCAGCACACATCCCAATGTAATAATTGACCATGTCCTGCTTTATCATGTATGCTCCATTGAGTGTCTTCATTGCTGTTGCTTGTTCACTACTTGACTCGTTGTATTGATTCATGGCTTTGTTTAAGACATCATACGATTCTTTCAACCTGTTCATGTTGTGAATCAACTCATTGTTTTGCTTTTTCATAGTCTCACAATTATCACAATTCTCAGACACCTTTTCTGCAACAGCCTCCTTTTTAATCTCGAAAGCTGGAACTTCTTTAACCTTTATAACTCGGACTTCTTCTTCATCATTCTTACCTTTCCTTCATTCTGCATCTCCCTCGGCTTGAAATTTTAAAAGCTCTTTCATTCTATCTGCCCAATAATCATCTTCACCAACATCTTGTTTTTCAACCTTCTTCCTTGCCATTCGAGCCCTTTCAGCATCTCTTTCAGCAGCCCTTTCAGCATCTCTTTCAGCTAGATATTTTAAATGCTCTTTCATGCTATCTGCCCAATATGAATTATCATCATCACTGTCTTTAACGACTTGAGCAACAAAAGCTTTAGCCTTTAAGATCTCTTCATCCGGATAATATTTGTCCCAGCTAAAACCTTCTGGCAATCTTTCATCCTCTTGATTAACTAGATAAGCTTTCTTTGGTTCTTCAATCTCCTTTCTTGCATGTGAAATTTGTGGCGATTGTTGATACGGCTGTTGAGCAACTTGATGATAAATCGCTTTTCGATAATAATCATTGTTTCCAAAAGGATTTTGAGCTCCACTTGCTTCGTGGTTTGTGCATTCTCTCTTGAAATGCCCTTTTTCCCTGCAACGAAAACAAATAACTTTAGATTTATCAAATCCTAAAGTAGAAACATTTGCATCACGAAAATCATCTCTTCCTATAATTTGTTTAACTTTTCAGCTCTTCTCAACACACTTGTGACAACTGTGTTCTTTAATCGATGTAGAATGTAAAACAATGATGATTATTAATAAAACAATGTGCTTTGGTGTTATTATATGTGTTTTGGTATTATTATGTGTGTATTTGTTTTTGAGGATTTTTCAATTTAATTCAATTCCGATTTCAAGCTTTAAATCGCTTTCTGGAAAGTTATACGCAAACTAATCCACGAACGTATTCAGTTTAACGCGACAAACACTCTGGAATAGTGACATAGGCTTAAGATACCTTAAATAACCTCCACATAACTTAGAAATAATTTTGGATAGTTTGGTGTGTTGAAATCAAGTTTGTTCGATCGCAGGGACTATTTGTGTCAAACTGTGAAACTAATTTGTTTAGTAACGAACATTCCGGAACTTGATCATAAGTTAAACATACCCTAAATATCCTTTACATAGCTTAGAAATAGGCTTTGAGGGGTTCGGTATGTTAAAATAAACTTTATTGATCAATAGGGACTAAAAGCGTCAAAAAGTTCACAAGTTTGCATTTTCGCGCATATCTTACGTTCTGAATATATCCGGACATCCAAAAATTTATGTAAGCATTAAAATATTTTATTTTAGTGTTTGGCATAGGAAAATTCCATTCGTCGCTTAATTTGGATCGTTTTTGCATTCGTTACGACTTCCGTCGTAATTAAGCGAATAACGCGATCGTACGACCAAAGGAACCGACATACGAGATATTTTGAGCATGTTTTGAGTTCCCTATACTTTAACTTCATATTAGAGCCTTGAAATGAGGTTAACAGGGCTTAAACGTGCCAAAAATGCATCAAGTTCCAAGTTTCTGAAGTGCAGGGACCATTTTGCAATTTCTGGAAACATAGTCCACGCGGGCCGCGTAAGATTAAGCCATATCTTATGCCGGCCGCCTGAGACACCCAGATCAGCAAACTGTTTTTCTAAATCAGCAGCTGGTATTTAGGGCCTTTGGACATGGTTTTGATCTTTCTATGGGCAAAATTTGATGGTTTTTAAGTACCCCTTGTATTCTAATACCGTGTGCCCACTTGTACGGCCTAGATCGAAACTCGTTTCCCGATAAACGATCCTAACGGTTCTAGATTTCCTATAAATACCCCCGACCATTCACTTGCAAAACCCACATTGATCTGATTTTGGCCCTCTAAGTTGGAGTTTACACTTCATACCTGAGGGTAAATCGGATCAAAGCTTGCGGGGACCCTTTGTAAGTATTCTTTCGTTCTTTTATTCATTTTTATTCGTTTTTCGCTTAAAAGTCAAACTGCGTTTGACTTTTTGCATTAACCAGTTTATGGTCAATGCGAAGTTCGTTTGAACTTCATAACGTGAGCGTAATCACGATGGTTATAGTCCCCAGTGACTATACCTAGTGATTACCACGTTATCTAGGATCAGTGACGAGTCGTAGTTTCAGCCAAAATGCGTATTCTCGCTTATTTTGTAACCAAACTACTATTGGGTATCAAAACCGTTTGTTTTGATATCAAACCTGTTTTCTAACTTAACTAAACATGTTTTAACATGTTTAGCTCGTCACTTTTAGATTAGTGCTTGTGTATTGTCGTAAGTCAAGCGGACTAAACACCCGCTTAGACTTTCAAACATGACCCGTTTGGGCGATCATTAGGATCCGACCAAACATGCTTAGTGACCATAGTTGCATAGGGAATAACCTTCCGAGGTTATACCTTATGGTCACTTCGTTTAAGTAGTCATATGATAAGTAGTTTATATGCCTTAGGAAAATTACCAAAATACCCTTTTTGCGCCAAAATTCATTTTAAGCATATGTAACATAACTTTTGACATATAAACTGATTTGGCAACAATATTAGACATGTTAAGGCATATTTTACATGTCATAGGACTAGTTAGGCGGTCCAAACGCGTTTTACGCGCACGACGCGTTAAAGTAACATAAGCTACCTAAACGAGTCGTAATGGGTCGAAAGCACTTAGGATAGGTTTCATTTTAGGATGTAGGCTTTGTTAAACCATATCACATGAGTTCCAACACTCATTTGGTTTACAAGACCTCATTCTGTCCGATCTTCCGATTAAGGCGTCTATTATTTGATTAGTGATTCAATTACTAGGTGCTGCTTGATTTCTCTGGTTTACTTGAGTTTGTTGAAGTTCTATTGATTGAGGATACTTTGCACTTCATGTGAGTACATAGTTCCCCTATTTTACTGTTTTCAATTGTTTTGGGGTGATTCATATGTACAAAATGATTTCAAGGTTTAAACAATGATTTTCAAAAACGACTAAGATGGTTTATACTAAACTAATAACGATTTCAATAAAGTGAACAAACTTGTTGGTTGTAGTTACATAACAAATGACATTCATTAGCATTGATCAAGCCGACCAGTATTAGGTTATGGTACCATAGGATCTGACAAATCCCGTTATCTTACTACACCCATGGTTATGTGTGGGGGTTGTGGGTAACGACTGAATCTGATGTTAGTTAACTTAGCCTTTGGTGGTTTGTTAATGCGAGAAGCGAGAAGCGAGATAGTCGAGTCACGAAGGCTTGAATGTTGTTAGTGAGACGACCATAAATAGTTTTCACAATTAAAACGAAGATGATTTAAACGATTTAAACGAGTTAACGATTTTGAAACGATTTGAACAAGTTAAACAAGTTGGATAAACGATTGGTTTTTGGTTAGTGTTTAGATAACGGGACGGGTGTAATGTGATGAAAGCATGGTGGATACGCCGCTGGTACTTCCTATATATAATTGTTTTCATCATATTACATACCGTGGCATTATTTAGTTCACTTGGGTAAACGATTTTGAAATGATGTCACACAATGATGTTTTCTAAAAGATATAAACCATACGAGTTTTACTAATGAGTTAATACAAGAAGTTTTTACAAATTGGTTTTCTAAAAGAAATGGTTTTGGGTTAAGAATCATGGCTACGAGGTTTTCTAAATTATAACCCACTTGATTCGAGTTGGTTAAATTATGTTTCAATACACTTTTCAAAACAAGGTTTGTATTTTGACTCTTGTAGTCTAATAAAGTACTGCAACGTGTAAACTTGCCATGAATCCGACACTGTTATAAAACCTATGTACTCGCCATCATTTCTTTGCTGACTTTGTTTTTACATATGTTTCAGGTGTTGTTGCTTGATTGATTTCTAGGATGCATGTGTCACATAGGATCTGGACAAGGCCTTAGTGACATAATAACAGTGATAGTCGATATGTAATTTGTTTGTTATATGTTAAGACAATGTTAATGCTTAATTTTATCAATAAAACGAAACTCTTTTTTTGTATCCATGGCTATGAAACGATAATTCTGTTACAACACTCTCCGACGTTTCCACCACGATTTGTTGTTTTACGTGGTCGGGGTGTGACAGAAGAGTTGGTATCAGAGCCAATGGTTATAGGGATTAGGTTATTAGTAATGCTTTGACCTAAACTATATCTTTCTAGAATCCCAACGCAAGTTTTATGCGTTTAGATTTTTAAAAACAAAACCGTCACCTACCCTTAGGTGATAACCACCATGAGAACACTAACTTCGAGTCCGCTTTGAAAACTAATCATCTGTTCTAGGATGATTGATTACAAGGTTTTGAACCCTATGTTATAAGGTTTTGAACCCTTTAAGTTTTCAAAATCTCATCAAAGTTTGGGTCTAAATAGTGTGAGCACGTGCAAACTGGAAGGGTGAGTGCCTGTACTCTGAGTTTTCTGTCTAAGGCTAGAGTGTTCGTACAAATCCACATAATCGGACCAGTCACTCTTACCTGGGAACTCTTGGGGTGAGTGTTCACTTATAGGCGAGCATGTCTTCGGTGATACATTATATTGACCCATTTACTTTGATTAGTCACTGCGCGTCGTTTGTTTGTTCGAGGTAATGAATAAATAATCGCGTTCCTTGTGTTTGGTCGATGTTTTCAATACCTCTTTTGTTTCTCTTTTTTTCAATCTCACTCGAATCCTCTGTTTCCTTGTTAGACAATGCCTCCTCGACGTGAAGCACAATCTTTTAATGCTGAAGAAATTGCAGCCCTTGTCTCTCAGCAAATGGCTACTGTGCTTCCAGGCGTTGTGACCCAGATCCATGAGTTATACAACAACAACAATAATAACAACAATAATGCACCGTGTAATTTCAAGAATTTCAATTATGCTAAGCCACTAAAGTTTTATGGGTCGCAAGGAGCAACTGCGCTCCTGCAGTGGTTCGAGAGTATCGAGAGCACATTCAGGCATGTGCAGTGTCCGAATGCGCGAAAGGTTGAATTTGCATCAAGTGTGTTTGTGTAGGACCGGTTTTGACTCCGAAACGATTGCAAAATGGACGTAACACGTGCGGAAACCGTACACGAACGTGACCTAACACATACGATGTAATATAAACGTGATTCTATAGAAAAAAATGAAATTGTACACCATCTGAATCACTTTCTCTCTCTAGAATCTCTCTTTAGATCTAGAGCTTTCTAAAACACAAATGAGCCAAAAGTTCTAATTCTTAAGTCTAAGGCTCTATTTATAGGCACAAGGTTATAAGGATTTCTCCTTATTTACAAGATTGCCGACTTGCCCTTTTAACTACATATTACATCATAAAGTCTAGTATTCTTCATTTACTGCTACGGTTCTGATTGACGGTGGCGATAGACACATACTGCACTAACAGACTCCCCCTTGGATATTGCCGCAGTCAATCTCGTAGCGTCTTGTCTTTTATTTCTCTCTGAGTCTTCTTGAAACTTTGACGGTATCAGCAATAATAGACTCCCTCTTTCTCGAACAGAATCCCCGTGGATCTGTCTTCATGCTTCCGTTGCTCTTCCTTTCCTTCAGACTCCTTTTCTTCAGGCTCCCCCTGTCGTCAAGCTTCCGTGCTTTTGGGATCGACACCTGGCTTTCCGGTTACAAGCTCCCTCTTGCTTCGAGCTCGTCTTCAGGCTCCCTATTAGACTCAGCTTCTGGGATCGTAGTCTGGACTCTTACCTGCAATCACTCATACATTCATAAGTAACAACATTTTAGACTACCAGGAATCGTAACCTGGCAATTCAATCTTCTCTAAATCACTTCTCATGAATTTGACAGTTTCATCGAATCGAATGGAAAACTAGCTCTATAACAATATAAGCATCCAAATCCCCCACAGTTAATCATCCAAGTCCAACTTAATGACCTTGGAGATATCACAAACTGTTTTGATTTTTGATTTTAATTCAAGTTTCAATTTAATGAACTTGTTTTATTTTCAGAAACACAATCAACTTACTTAGATTTTGAAACTCGGCACTCAAACATCAGTTGTCGAAAATAAAGCAGAATCAAAAATCTTTTTGTATTTTCTGAAAATATAAAGCAGTAAAGTAATATGTACAAACATATTTACAAACAATATTTTTTATTGAGTTTGCGTTAGAGGATCATATCAGTTTCTGACAAGTCACAAGTACCGTTGAGCTTAGTTACACATTAAGAATTAAACAATTCACTTAGATTGTCGATATATTGATCCACTTAAATTTTCACACAAAGTTCAACTGATTCAGGATACGAATTAGGTGTTTTAAGAACTTAAACTCATTCATGTGTCCCACCTCTTGAATATACTCCCGTATCCAGATCCCAATATTCAGTCTTACAGGTGAGTATACCTAGATGATATCTGTAAAGGGAATAAATTATACTACGAAACCGTGAGAGCTCAGGTTAGAACTTCCGTTCAGCAGAGAGATGACGGCTCGACTTTTGGTGTGTCCCCTTTAGAGGATCTTTTGTATTACAACAGCAATGACTATCAATTTTATTGTTTCATCAATTTGCTGAGGGCAACGCTATATTTCAAGCAATGCAGAAAGTATTCTCCGGGGACTAGGCCATTGCTTCCGCAAAATCAGAAGTCCCGGGATAATACCCCAGATATCACTAAGTATAAAGACCTAGTATCTCATGAAGTAAGCAAGTTTGAATTTATGTTTATATCCCGAAAAAGTTTACTAAATGTATAAAAATCCACCGACACATCCACGGTGAGATCGTTTAACACATTTTGACTTTCCAATTCTTTAGCATACTGTAACTGTCTACTGATGTACTATCATTTCCTCTTTTTACACAAAAACTCATTTTCAATTTTTTAATGTTTTTGTCTTTTTTCCAATTGGTTTTTATCATGTTTTTGTCATTTTCAAATTTTCTAATGTTTTTGTATTTTCTAACAACAATACTCCCCCTAAAATGCAAAATCATTTAAAGAAAATTTGACAAACCGATGTAGATAGCTTTGACTTGCCATCCATTTTCTGCTTAAAGTGCTCTGATTTGCAGAAAATATATACCCCCATGATTTACAACACATTGATATTTTACAGTTTGAAACCCGTTTTTCAATCTTGTGAAAATAATCATGTTTGTTCAGCCATGAGGGTTTCAGCGTATTCAATCAACACATATTTTTGTAATTTTCTATTTTTGACAAAAATTAAAAACAAACATATTTTTGGTTTTCTTATGTTTTTCTAATTTTTAGAGTTTTTGAAAATATTGTTTATTTATGTATAAAAAATGTTAAACTCATTGTTCAACCAAACCAGGGTTTAGCAGCCTTCTCCTCCTGTTGTGCCAGGTTGCTCCAACTTCCATTCTCACACTCTTCGATTTTGTTGAGCACCTGCACATTCAAACTACTTGATTACTTGAACAATTTAGCCCAGGTCTGTTGGACCTTAGGCATTTCAACACAATATGTATCATGCAGTCTCGGAAAATCTTTATCATCAAAGACTTTTTCAACTTTAACTTCAACTTTCTCATCTTTTACCGAAGTAATTTGTTTCTTAACACTCCATTTTTGACCTTTCGGAGTACCTCTTTTGTAAAAATGTGAATCTTTTTGAACATTTTGTTTTTGAACAACAGCTTTTGGTTTCCAAAACTCTTGGGATTTTGTCATATCAACAGATTTTTGCCAATTTTGCGTTGTTCTAAATCTGGGTGTGTGAAAAATCTGTGTTTGTCTTAAATCAGACCTAGTCTGTTTTGGTTTCCAAATTTGATTTGAAGCAAACTTGTTTGTGTTGTACCTCCAAGTTTGTTTTGAATCAAATCTGGCTGACCTTTGTTTCACACCCTCAGATTTTTGTTTCTCAATATTTTCAAACTTCTTTTTGTCAACATCCACAGGTTTCAGATTCGGACACTTTCGTGCAAGATGTCCAATTTGATCACACTTGAAACATGTTCTCTTGGACACATCTTTGACCTGTGGTTGTTGCCTTTTCTTTTGAACACAAAACTCTTCAATAGACTGTTGTCTAAATTTGAGTTTTTCCTCTTCTTCAAAACTTTTTCCTTGAACAAAACTCATCTTTGTCTGAGAATTCGGCATTTCATTTCTTTTCCAACTTTGTTTCTTCTTATAATTCAACCCAGCCTTCATGTTTTTCTTCTTGAAACCAGGTTTGTTATAAAAAGTTTTCTTGTTTTTCCCGGCAAATTTTGAAATTTCTGACTTTTCAAACTCAACCATCTTAAAAACTGTATCAATTTTCTCTGAAATCACATTCTAAATCGGGAATACACTATCTAAGAATAGTTTGTCCGATCCAATCATGGTATATACCAATCCTTTTGAATCATCATTCACAACTTTCTCAGATTTTATGTTTTTCAGATACTCATCATGAAAATTACCTTCATTTTCATCCTGTGATTCAGACTTACCTTTTGTAGACTCATCTTTCAAAACACTATCAACAACCTTACTTACCACCTCTGAATCATCAGCTTCATCAGATTTGGTGTAAGTTACATAGATACTTTCTGGTAATTGGTCAACTATGTTCAGACCTTTTGCCACCTTTTCCTCATCATAAAAAGTATAATTGTTTCTCAATGGTGGTGGTACCTGATGAAATTCTGAACCAATACCCTTTTTGTTCTTGTCAGTATCTTTGTCATCTGGTGTGATGTTGAAAATGCGTTCGAGAATGTACGAAGAGTTATGATAACTTTGAAGTTTGGTAACAACCTTTTCTTTTTCAGCCAAAACTTGTTTGAGATTAGAAATTTCATCAACACACTTGTTTAATTCAAGTTGCTTTTCTTTAAACTGTCTTTCATACATTTCTTTAGTTACTAAAGTTTCAGATAATCTTTGATCAAAACTTTTGACTTGGCTCTTCAAAGTATCATAAGCTTCTTGTACTCTCTGACTCGACCATTTTAAAGAATCATACTCTTTTTGAAAATCTAGAAACTTATTTTCTTTTTCAACACAATCAACACATTTTGCTGTACACATTTGTTTATACACATCATTTTCTTTTTCAAGATCTTGACACTTCTGTGTCAATTTTTCAACTTTTAGTTTCAAAATTTCTTCTTTGTCAATCATTTCTTTACATTTTATTGTGAAAACATTTTCAAGTTTATCTATTTCATTATCTTTTGTTTTTATGATGTCATCTTTTTGAGTACAGGCTTTGCACATTTCTATGCAATTCTTGCACTTGTTTTCGTTGTTATCAACAGTCTCAACATTCGATAAGTCAGAAGATTCATTTACCTCAGTCTCTTTCAGCACCGGTTCTTCTGTCTCAGCTTTCTGATCTTCCTCACTCTTCTGTTCTTCTTCAGCAGCAAGCTTTGCAGTAATCTTCACCTCTTCAACCATCTTTTTCAACTCTTCTTCTTTTCTCTTCTTCATTTTTACCACTTTTGGTAGACTCGCTTCACAAACTTCCTTTATCTTGTTCATCAAATCCGGCAAATATTCTTTATCAGATAACCTTCTTGTGTTGAAAGTAGCCTGACTTGGAAGCAAATTTGTTACAGCTTCAAAATCCACCTTTAATGGATCAATAACTGGATTACCCCGTGGATCCATGTAACATTCCAATTCATCATTCCATCTTTTGGCTCTCTGGGCTTCTTTGAATGATTCTCTGAATTTTTCAATTTCCCATCTCGCATAATCTATTTTCCACCATCTATCAGGATCAACCTCAGCTACAAACGCATATCCAACTGCATCTTCTTCAGGTAAAACTTGACTCCAGTCATAACCTTCATCGTTATTAATAACTGCCAAAGCTCTTGATTTTTCTTCAGACTGCTTCAATCTGGGAGGTTCAGACTTGTTCTGATGATAGATTGCTTTCTTGTAATAATCTTCCTTGAACGGATTAGCAGTATTATCAGCATAAGCATTTATGCACTCACGTTTAAAATGACCTTTCTGTTTGCATTTAAAGCATGTCACTTTGGATTTATCAAAGCCTAACTTGGTAGACGGTCCACCAATAGACTGCCTTCCGGTAATTTCCATAAAACGTTGTGCCCTCCTCACTGCACTGGCCATACACCACCTTATGTCGATCAATTCCATCTCTTCAGGATCTATTTGATCGTAATCTTCCTTGGTTAGGTTGGTGTTGCCTATCTTTCATGCAACGAGACTTTCATACGACTCCAACACAGATGCTAAGAAGACCATCTGTTGCTTTGCAGACTCCTCATTGAAATTTTGAGTATTCTTCAAATCTACTACAATGTTGCATTGGAATACATTCTTTGATGCAGATTGGCTTGATGTTGTTGAAAAAGATCCACTGCGAAAACCACTGTGAGGACTTTCATTGTTCACAGAATTTGAACTTTCTGCAGAAAACGCTGTTCTTAGAGACCTAGCCTGTGGTAGATTTCCTCTGTAGTACAACTCCACATTCTGCTGATGAGCTGAGTTGTTGACTTTAGATCTCTTTATCTCCAACTCGTGACTTTCAAGTCTTTCGATCAGCAAATCCACTGTTAACTCTTCAGGCTTGATTGTGTTTTTCAACATTAATGCAAAGTATTGCCAATCCTGATCATTTGGCAATGAGTCAAACAATTTATCAACCAGCTCCTCTTGAGTGTATATGATTTTGTGTCTAGCCAACTCCATCTTTAGATGCCCAAATCTCTCGATCATTTTACAAACCGATTCATTTTTCATACAACCAAAAAGATCAAACTCTTTACGCAACAATTTCTTTTTGGTCTTCACAATCTCATTACTTCCTACACACTTTCTCTCTAACGCTTTCCATAAACTCTTCGACATTTTCTCTTGCTCAAGTAGCGAAATGATATCTTCTCTCACTGATTTTTTTATCAATGTAATCATTTTGTATTCAGCCACAACATTTTTATATCTATTTCTGTGAAATCTTTTTCGTCTGTTAACTCTCCTCCTTCTTTCACTGGTTCTGTATATCCGTATTTTAGTTTTAACCAACTTTCAGGAGCAAATGCTTTTACCCAACCCTCAAATCGATTTTTCCACCAGTTATAATCTCCAATCTTCATTAGCTTCCGTGGTTTCTGTTGGCTTCCATACATATTCTCATACTTCAAGTTCTCTTAAATCTCTTTCGAATATTCTCTTGTTTCAGATCTTCGTTCAGATGATTCTGAAGTAAAGGCATTGTAGAACGTGTTGTAAAATTCTTCAGCCATGATACGATCTTCTCGAATATCAGCACCTTTTAATCACCTGAATCAAACAAACAAACACTTATCAATTTAAACACTATCAAACAACTGAATCAAACTGATACTTGGACTGGTGAATATTTTGTGCGGACTGAGTTAGATGCGAACTGAGATTTAAGTTGTCAAACCGTACGAACTGCTATGACTCGGATCAAAATCAACAACCTTTTCCAATGACCTGACTAAACCACACAACCTGGAACAAGTTTGAATTCAAACGGAATGAACCACCTCTTGTGAACTGGGATCAAATTCAAACCGTGTGAAACAGAGTTCACTTTGTGCGAACTGATCAAATATCAAACCACCTTTTGAATTCACTTAGTGATTGGATCTCTTGATTTAGTGGACTGATATTATCAAAGCTATTTGTTGTCAACTTGTTATGATGTGGATCGATACCTTTAATTGTTATCACATGGGCCGATGTAAAATCACAAAAGCATTAGATGATTGGACCTAGAATTGTTTTAATTCAATACATGTATTCAGCAATTCACGTGATTACCCTATTCAATGACCGACAACCTTTATATCGACACACAAATTCAATTCTTATTGGGCCAAACTATATTGAACAGATCAAATTGATTTTTTATTGTTATATCAAATGAGATTGGACCGATGAATACACTAAGCCGACAATTAAATTGAATGTCAAAGAATGATTAGGCCGTTCAAGTGTATTCAGTCACTTTTCACACAGAATACCAATTTTACACAAGCTATATTTGTTCAAGCTAAAACAGGTAATACAATTTCAAGCGAACCCCACTTCAATCGATCAACTCAAACGGACACACTTATTACTTTCAAGCAATCACACCTTATCAAGTGATCACACCTTTTCAAGCGAACTCACCTTCTCGCTTAAACTACTATCAACTCCTCAAGCGAACAAGGTATTTTCAAATGAACAGAGAACTTTTCAAGCGAACTAACCTACTTCGCTTCAAAATACCAATTTTTCAAGCGAACAAGACAATTTCGTTCAAGCGAACAATGTATTTCAAGCGAACTGTTCAAGCGGACTTGCTGATTGATACGAAATCGGACCTAAAACTTTCGATTTCTCCTAAACGGCAAGGAGTTTGAATCTGAAATTTTGTAGGGTTGTAAATCAAGTGTTTTCGCACAACATATCAGAAAATGATTTGGACCGTAAAAACCCGTTCAATTTGACTATTTTCAGTGAAAACCGTGATAATAATGAAAAAGATGAAGAAATCTATGAAATTCAGATCTGAAATCGATGTAATCTGGTACAAATCTATGTGTTTGATCAGTGCAATTGAGCTCCTGCTCTGATACCACTTGTAGGACCGGTTTTGACTCCGAAACGATTGCAAAACGGACGTGACACGTGCGGAAACCGTACACGAACGTGACCTAACACATACGATGTAATATAAACGTGATTCTATAGAAAAATATAAAATTGTACACCACCTAAATCACTTTCTCTCTCTAGATCTAGAGCTTTCTAAAACACAAATGAGCCAAAAGTTCTAATTCTTAAGTCTAAGGCTCTATTTATAGGCACAAGGTTATAAGGATTTCTCCTTATTTACAAGATTGCCACCTTGACCTTTTAACTACATATTACATCATAAAGTCTAGTATTCTTCATTTACTGCTACGGTTCTGATTGACGGAGGCGATAGACACATACTGCACTAACAGTTTGAGAAGCTAGCTCTTACCTGGTGGAACGATATTATGCACGATAGGGGTGCCGAAGTGGCATTGGCACAAACATGGGAAGAGATTCGAGCTCTCATGATGAAAGAGTTTTGTCCCCGTCACGAAATTCGAGCTTTGGAATGAGAGTTTAACGATTTAAAGCAAGATGGGGGTGAACACCGTGCGTATACGGATCGTTTTAAGGAACTCAGTCTGTTGTGTCCCACTATGGTTACCCCACTGGAGAAAGCAATCGAGAGATATATCGATGGTTTACCCGGTTCGATACAAGATATTGTGACCGGCGTTAATCCTACTACCGTCCGTCACGCAATCGAGTTGTCTGCTACCCTGACTGAGTCTCAAGTCAGGAAGGGTAAACTCACCCGCAAGGGTGATAAAAAGAAGTCGACCGATTCTGACAAGGAAAAGGGTAAGGGTAAGAAAGGTGAGTCATCGAAGAAGTCGAGGAAGCGAAAAGGTGCTCAGAATTTTGCTGTTACAGCACAAACAACTCAGAACCCTCAGAACCCACCAGCTCAGCCGCCTGCGAAAAAGGTATATGCTGGTACCGCACCCCATTGTGCTCGCTGCAACGGTCATCATGTTGCACAACAAGCTTCCAAGCAATGCACAACGTGTGGTAAACTTGGGCATTTGGCCAATGTTTGTCGTTTGGGACAGAATCAGGTTGCCCAGGTTCAAGCTCTGGTTCAGGGGAATGCTGCGAGATTCCCACTGGGTTCATGTTTCAATTGTGGAGAGTTTGGTCACTTCCGCAACAACTGTCCGAGGCTGGTGAATGCAAACGCGAATGCTAATGCGAACCCGAATGCGAATGTCAACGCAAATATGAATCTCGCTCGTGGGCGAGCATACAATCTGAATGCTAACGAAGCGAGGGCTGACAACGAGGTTGTCAATGGTACGTTTCTTGTTAACAATCGACCTGCATCTGTTGTTTTTGATTCTGGTGCCGATAGAAGTTTTGTTTCACTGTCTTTTGAACCTTTGCTTGCGATACCTAGAACTAAATTGAGGAAACCCTTATCTGTCGAAGTTGCTACTGGCAAACCTCTTTTTCTCGATTCTGTTATTCGTGATTGTCAGTTGAACCTTGATAACCATCTTTTTCCTGTTGACCTCACGCCAATGCAACTTGGGAGCTTTGACATTATCGTGGGAATGGATTGGTTATCCAAACATCATGCTGAGGTGGTTTGTTTCGATAATATTGTTCGTATTCCTTTGTCTTCTGGCGATGTTCTGGAAGTTCATGGCGAGAAACCTTCAGGTGGATTGAAGCTTATGTCGTGTACAAAAGCCCAAAGTTATTTGAGAAAAGGATATGTTGCTTTTCTAGCACATGTCACTGAGGAGAAAGACAAGAGCAAGAGTATTGAAGATATTCCGATTGTTCGGGATTATCCAGAGGTGTTTCCTGATGAACTGCCTGGTTTGTGTCCAGTTCGTCAAGTCGAGTTTCATATTGACCTTGTACCCAATGCCAACCCGATTGCAAAAGCACCTTATCGTCTTGCACCGTCTGAGATGCAAGAGTTATCAAAATAGCTTCAAGAGTTATCTGATAAAGGATTCATCAACCCAAGTTATTCACCTTGGGGAGCTCCTGTCCTCTTTGTGAAAAAGAAAGATGGATCTTTTCGAATGTGTATCGATTATCGTGAGCTTAATAAGCTCACCAACAAGAATCGATATCCCCTACCTCGAATTGATGATCTCTTCGACCAGCTGCAAGGTGCTTCATGCTTTTCCAAGATCGATCTGCATTCTAGGTATCATCAACTTCGTGTTCTCGAAGAAGATATTCCCAAAACTGCTTTCCGCATAAGATATGGGCATTATGAGTTCACAGTCATGCCTTTTGGTTTGACGAATGCTCCAGCTATCTTTATGGACTTAATGAATAGGGTCTGTAAACCTTATTTAGAAAAGTTCATTATTGTGTTCATCGACGATATTCTCATTTATTCAAAGTCTCGTACCGATCACGAGCAACACCTTCGTTTGACTTTGGAACTCCTGAAGAAGGACAACTTGTTGCTAAATTCTCCAAATGTGAATTTTGGGTTAAAGAAGTTCAGTTTCTGGGTCATATAGTCAACAAGCAGGGTATTCATGTGGATCCCTCTAAGATTGCTGCTATTAAGGATTGGAATACACCGACAACGCCTACAGAGATTCGATCTTTTCTTGGTCTTGCTGGATATTATCATCGTTTTATTTCAATTTTCTCAAAGATCGCGGTTCCACTCACTGCTTTGACTCAGAAGAATAAGCCTTTTGAGTGGGGACCTAAGCAAGAAGAAGCATTCCAAACGCTGAAACAGAAGCTGTGTGATGCTCCTGTTTTATCCTTGCCTGAGGGAAATGATGATTTTGTTGTTTATTGTGACGCGTCAAATCTAGGACTTGGTTGCGTTCTTATGCAACGAGGTAAAGTCATAGCTTATGCATCAAGACAGCTGAAATTCATTAGAAGAACTACACAACTCATGATCTTGAGTTGGGAGCTGTGGTTTTCGCGCTTAAAATCTGGAGACACTACCTCTATGGAACGAAGTGTGTGGTTTTCACAGACCACAAAAGTCTCCAGCATATTCTTAATCAGAAGGAGCTGAACATGTGGCAATGACGTTGGGTTGAGCTCTTAAGTGATTACGACTGCGAAATTCGCTACCATCCTGGTAAGGCGAATGTCGTAGCTGATGCGCTTAGTCGAAAAGTGCGAGTCAAGCTTCATTCTGTTCAAACGCTATCTGATCTTCAAACTCGTGTTCTTCAAGCTCAGCAATTTTGTGTTTCAAAAAATTTGATAGGGAAGGAATTACCACATCAGCTTGAGCTTAAACTCGAAGCGAGGGAAGATGGGTTGCTCTATTTCAAGGATCGTTTGTGGATTCCGAAACAAGACGATCTTCGCACCTTGGTAATGGACGAATCTCATAAGTCTCGATATTCTATCCATCCTGGTGCTGATAAAATGTACAAGGATCTTCGTACTCAGTGTTGGTGGCCTAGTATGAAAAAGGATGTTGCCTTGTATGTATCAAAATGCCTGACTTGTCTCAAAGTCAAGGTTGAACAACAACAACCTTCTGGTTTGCTTGTACAGCCAGAGATACCAGTATGGAAGTGGGAGAACATTGCAATGGATATCATCACTAAGTTACCGCATACATCTAAAGTTCATGATGCTATATGGGATGTTATCGATCGATTAACGAA
>JARYGA010040379.1:0-57691 GCA_030545235.1 Helianthus tuberosus
ATACTTTAGCAAAGACATCATTAACTAAAAACGTACCAGCTATGACATCTGGAATCATCTTGGCTTCTTCTGCAGTCAGAACAAATGCTCTAGCATTTTTAGTATTCTTGTTATCTGGAGCTGGAGCTAATTTTGGGCAATTCAGTTTGATATGACCTTGTTCTCCGCAATTGTAACATACCTTACTGTTAGCTTTCTTCCTGCAGTTTTCTTCCTTGTGTCCCGATATTTTGCAAAAGTTACAATATATGGAGCATCTCCCCGAATGCTTTCTTTTGCAATACCTACAGTAGGGTGCAGAGGTAGAACCTATATTTTTCCCACGGTTAGAATTTCCAGAACGAAATTCTTGAGTCAACTTCTGGGTTAGGTTCCTCCTTTGATCCTCTTCTCTGGTACGGACTAACTCATCAGTCAAGGTATTGGCTAGTTCTACAGCTTCTTCTATAGTTTGAGGTCTAGCTGCCTTGACTACGTGTCTAATCTCTCCAATTAATCCCCAAATATAACGGGAGATTAACACTGGTTCTGGTGAAGCAAGAGTTGACACTATTCTGGCATATTCAAAGAATATTTTAGTATATCCCTTACTATCCACACCAGTCATCCTAACGTTTACGAATTTGTTTGCTATCTGTTCCTTTTCATTGGGTGGGCAGAATTTCCTTTCTACCTTATTCTTAAATTCTTCTCATTCCATATTGTAGGTTCTATCACTTCCTTTTGTTTGGAGGATAGTGTTCCACCATTCTAGTGCTGCATTTTTAAACAGATTAGAAGCAAACAATATTCTATCTTCTTCAGCACACTTGCTTATCCTTAAACTGCCTCAGTCTTTTCTATCCAACGTAAGGTTGCAATGGCCCCTTCATTGCCCGAGAATTCCATTGGTTTACAAGACCAGAATTCTTTATAAGAACAACCATAAGGCATGGTTCTTCTTCTTTTGGGAATAGGCATTTGAAGTACAGGTCCATTGTTTACACTGTTTTCTGGTTCAACAGGTCGCTTACTGCTATGTTTACTTTTATTATTAGCATCTTTAACAGTTTGAAGTATAAATGGCATTGCATCTATAATTCCCTGTGCTACTATGTGTTGGATAGCACTATTGTCCACTTGATTTCCATTGTTATTGTTATTGATGCTTGGATTCTCATTAACCACGTTAATGTTACTCTGGTTATCATTATTCAGATTTCCTTGATTTCCTTCGTCGGCCATCTGAATTTTAAACATTTACCCCATATTAATATCACAAATAATAGGTAATATAGTTAATTACATGACACGCAATTTAACCAAAATCGTCGATCATTGCGACTTGTACTCTATTTTCATATACTATGCGTCTATTACAATACCAACAGAAAGAAAATTACACTAATAATAATATGCATCCTGTTAGGGGTGGATTTCTAAATGATCAGTGATCCTCATTTACTGTTGGGTTTAGTGATCCTCAATTCTGTCTGTAGTAGTGATCCTCAGAAGTGTTGCAGGATCAGGATCATGGATCATCATAAGGATCCTTGTACTAACGGTTGTCTACTTTGAATTCGAAACTGTTTTGCAGGAGTACCAGCTTGGACTTGGTCTTGGCGATATTCCTGGAGTATATTCTATGTTTATTCCGCACGTGCCTGGCCAAAAGTGGACGTTATGGAGTCGTGGATGACTTGCACCATTTGCGGAATGTTAGTTAGTGTAGATATTTTCCATTTTTAAAGGGGTAGCGAGCTAATTAGAAAACACTTGGCTATTTTTGGCTACACACACACTCTTACAACTGCTCTCACCAGCTCTCGTTAACTCACTTGGCGATTACACACTTTTTTACACAATACACTATAGTGATCCTTGTACTTAGCTCGCTATCATCCGAAGTTGTATGACATTTTCTTGTTTAATTTGAGTTGGTGATCGGTAGTTTCCATCACCCGAGGTTTTTTATGCCGGAGATCATTCATTGATCAAGGGCTTTTTCCTCGTATAAATCTTCGTGTCACTTGTTCGTTACATTTCATAGTGATCCTTATTGTTGTTCATCAATTCAAGCATCATACCTCACAACAGAAAGTTTGGTTGCATTATCATTGCTTGATTTTTGACCAAAACAGTTTGGCGCCCACCGTGGGGCAATTGGTGCTTCATTCCTAAGAAGATTCGTATATTCGTGATCATTTCGGTCCATAACAACCAGGCAGATGGCTTCTTCAGCAAAGAACACTTCAAACTTGATGCCGTCATTCAGTTCTTCACAAGGCGTTCCTCCCTTGCCTCCGCCACCTTCTGGATCCCAGAAGAATGCTGAGAATGCTGCGAAGAAACCAACCCCCATTTTCCAAAAACCACCAACTTCTTCTGTTTCAACTAATCCTACTACTAATGATCTTTACACTCTGATTTTGCAGATGAGGAATCATGCACAAGAGCAGGACAAAACCAACGAAAGGATCCTCCGGGAGATCGATGAGATCAAAAAACATAAGAAATCAGTGGAGGATCACTCCCCTCTGATGCCAAGATCGCTAAACTTTGACACTCCAGTCATAACCTCCCAACACTTAGCAATTCCGGACGTGCAATACTTGGGTGAATTACCAGGAAGGCGTTATGGAACAGCAACTATGAGTCAGGCATTTGGCTCTCACTTCCAGCCTCAAGGATCCTCTTCTCAACCATCAGGATCCTCTTCTCAGCATCAGGGATACTACACGTCAGGAGGATATTTGGGAATGCATGCAGTTCAAGGATCCTCCCAGGTCCAAGGATCCTCCCAGGTCCAAGGATCCTCCCAGGTCCAAGGACCCTTCCCGGTCCAAGGATCCTCCTTTGTCCCAGGATCCTCTCTGGTTCCAGGATCCTTTCAGGTTCAAGGATCATCTCAACTTCAAGGATCCAATGCCCTTCAGGATCAAGGATTTTTGAGAAGTATGCAGCCTCAGAGCTCGGACGTTCATCAAGGAGACTTCATACCAATGCAGACCATTGCTCCCTCTGGTCCCTCAATCATGCCAGAGTCTCGACAATATGGATTCACATCCGCAATTCCAAACACGAATCCTGTGGGAGGTAACATTTTTAATAATTCATATAACACTAACCATGGCTTAATGCAGGATACAGGTATTAATCAGGCTATGGCTAGAGAGCTACAGAAGCTTAAGGATATGATATCCAGTGTACCGGGAGTGGTTAAACCCATCCCTGAAATTGCAGATGGTAGCCATAGGATATCTCGTTTTGCACCACCCTTATGTGATGCTGAGATACCTAAAAGATTCCAGATACCATCTATGAAGCTATATGATGGTTCGACGGATCCAGAGGAGCATGTAGCTCAATACAGGGAGAGGATGAGGATCAATCCAATTCCTGAAAGGTTAAAAGAAGCATGTCTATGCAAGGGATTTGGATCCACACTTACAGGATCTGCTCTTAAATGGCTGCTAAGTCTTCCACCTTACTCTATTACTTCATTTGCTAATCTAGTTAATTTGTTTAATAGTCAATTCTCTTGTAGTAGAAAGTTTGAACGATTAACTAGTGATCTATATAGGGTAACACAAGGTCAAAATGAATCACTTAGAGATTATATCACTAAGTTTAGTAAAGAATCCTTAGATATTCCTAATTTGGATATTGCTACGGCTGTAGAAGCCTTTAAAATGGGATTACTTAGGGATTCATTGTTCTATGATGATCTTGTTATGACACCTTGCAGGAATCTTGATGAAGTAAGAACCAGGGCCCTTAGGTTCATCCGCCTAGAGGATGACAAAAGGATCCAGGATAGATTAGCAGGATCCTTAAAACAGGAGAAACAAGGATCCTACTTCAGGAACAACAAATCCAAATCCTACAACAGATCTGATAACCAGAATGTGCATGCAGTGGAACAAGAAGAGGATGATGAGGATTATCCTCCTATTTCTGAATACTGTTTTTCTGTTGATAACAATGAACTAATCCTTGCAATGCAGAATCTAGGTGAGAAAGCTAGGTGGCCAAGGAAGAGTGATAAACCAGCTGCTACAAAGGATAAGTCCAAGTGGTGTGCATATCATGAGGATTTTGGGCATCTCACTGAAGAGTGCATTGCACTGAGAAAGGAAATTGGTTACTTGTTGAGCAAGGGGCATTTGAAGGAACTCTTGGGACGGAAGAAATCAAGGATCCAGGATCCCAGAAAGGGCTCCTGCTCCTCCAGCAGATGCACAAGTCATAAATTTTATATCCGGTGGATCAGATATTTGTGGTACCTCCTTTTCAGCAGCAAAAAGACATGCTAAGGAAACCAAGATGGATAATGGAGACAGACCCGTCCGGACCTCCGTTGTCACCCAGGATAAAGTCATAACCTTTGATGAGGATGATCGTGTTGACGTCCAGGATCCTCATCATGATGGTCTTGTAATTACATTATTTATTTCTAACCACTTTGTTCGCAGGATCCTTATAGATGGAGGAAGCTCTGTGAACATCATTCAGCTTGATGTTCTCAAGAAGATGAATATCCCAGAGTCTGATATTATCCCAAGATCCTCAGTACTTGTGGGATTCAGTGGAGAAACTAAGAATACATTGGGGGACATCAAACTCCCAATCTATATTGAAGGATTGCATTCTTATCAAAAGTTTTGTGTTATAGATTGCTTATCATGTTGTAATGTTATCCTTGGCAGGCCATGGATACATGACATGAAGGCAGTCCCGTCCACCTATCATCAATGTGTAAAGCTTCCAAGTCCTTGGGGAGTGGTGAAAATTGAGAGTGATCAACAGGAGGCTAAAAATTGCTATCCCTCATCAATGAAGCCAGCCTCAAGACCAAGGGAGCAATAACAATTAAAGTGTCCTTCAAGAGATGTCTTGGAGGCAAGAGAACAGGATTTGAAAGAAATCCTCATGGATCCTGATGATCCTGAATCCAAGATCTTCATAGGATCAGGGATCCTTAGCGATATTGAACAGGAGCTAATATCCTTCCTCAAAAGAAGGAAAACCACCTTTGTCTGGAAACATGAAGACATGACAGGTATATCTAAGGATATAATTACTCATAAACTTGGCATTGACATGTCATTCAAGCCTATACATCAAAAGAGGAGAAAGTTTGCACCTGAAAGAAATGCTATTATCCAGGAAGAGGTAGACAAGCTACTTCGAGCAGGTGCTACTTATCAAAGGCTAGTCAATATGATGTTCAAGGAACAAATTGGACACACTATGGAAGTCTATATTGATGACATGGTGGTTAAGTCCAAGAAGGCTGAGGATCACCTTAAAGACTTGGAGGAAGCATTCAATATCCTTGATAAATATAATATGAAACTTAATCCTTCAAAGTGTCATTTTGGTGTGAAGGCAGGTAAATTCTTAGGATATATGGTAACAAAGAGGGGCATTGAAGCAAGTCCAGAGCAAATCAAGGCTATAGTGAATATCAAATCTCCTGCCAATGCTAAGGATGTGCAAAGATTGATAGGCAGGATCGCAGCCTTGAACAGATTCATATCCAAATCCTCAGAGAATTGTAAGGAATTCTATGATATCCTGAGGAAGAACAAGAAATTTGAATGGACTGAGAAGCATGAAGGTGCCCTCAAAGCCCTTAAAGATTACCTATCCTCAGCCCCAGCCTTGATGAAACCAGAAAAAGGGGATGTATTATCCTTGTACCTAGTAGTATCCTCAAAAGCAGTAAGTGCGGTCCTTGTTAAGGATCACCAAGGTACACAACATCCTGTTTATTATGTAAGTAAGAGCTTACTTGATGCTGAATCCAGGTATTCTCATTTAGAAAAACTTATCCTTGCATTAATTATGGCATCCACTAAATTAAGACATTATTTTGAGACTCACGCCATTATTGTTAAGACTAATTTTCCAATTAAGAATGTTCTCAGGAAACCTGAAATGTCAGGAAGGATGGCTAAGTGGGCAGTGAAGCTAAGTGCATATGATATAAGATATGAACCAAGGACTGCCATCAAATCCCAAGATTTAGCTGACTTTGTGGCAGATTTTAGTAGTGACTTGCAAGAGGAAGCTGAGTTAGAAGTCCAAGAACTTGAAGAGACTAAGGATCCTTGGATTCTCTTCACGGATGGAGCCTCCAATGTAAAAAGAACAGGACTTGGAATACTACTAAAATCGCCACAGGGGGACATAATACCCCACTCCATAGCTTGTGAATTTCAAACTACCAACAATGAGGCTGAGTATGAAGCCTTGATAGCTGGTTTGCAAATTGCAAAGCATATGAGGATCAGGTATCTTGAGGTACATGTAGATTCTTTACTGATCACTAATCACTTTAATGGATCCTATGCTGTTAAAGGTGAAAAGCTAATCAAATATTTGGATATAGTCAAAGAATTGGCACTCTCTTTTGTATCCTTTAGTTTGACACAGGTACCAAGGGAAGAGAATGCAGAGGCAGATGCATTAGCCAATTTAGGATCATCCTTGAAGATCCCGGAGGATATCAAGATCCCTATTATCCATATCCTGACCCCGGCTATCGAGGATCATGTAGCTATGGAGATAGGAGAGGATTCTGCAATCATCCCTAGTGATGATACTCAATCTCATTCAGGATCATGGATCCTTCCAATCATGAGATACATACAACATGGAGAGATTCCTACAGGAGAAAACCCTAGGGCTTTCAAAATCAAGGTATCTCAATTTACAATATTGAATAATATGTTGTACAAACGATCTCTTGCAGGACCATATTTAAGATGCATTGAGGATCCTGAAATCCAAGAAGTCCTAAAGGATTTCCATGAAGGAGATTGTGGAAACCACACTGGGGGCAGAGCATTGTTCTCAAGAATCCTGAGAACAGGATACTATTGGCCCACAATGAAGAAGGATGCTGTAGAGTATGCCAAGAAGTGTGATCCTTGTCAGAGGCATAGTAATATCCTTCACCAACCAGCAGAGCTCTTGCATCCTATATCCTCTTCCTGGCCATTCATGAGATGGGGAATGGATATAGTTGGAAAGCTTCCTAAGGCACCTGGTGGAAAAGTATTCATGCTTGCTATGACTGATTACTTCTCTAAGTGGATAGAGGCTGAAGCCTTTGCTCAAGTCAGAGAAAAGGAAGTTATATCCTTTATTAAAAGAAACATTATTACTAGATTTGGTATCCCTTCTGAGATTATTTGTGATAATGGATCCCAATTCATTGGGAATAGAACCATTAACTTTTGTGACAGTTGGGGGATTAAGTGTTTTGGTCAAAAATCAGACGAGGATAATGCAACCAAACTCTTTGTTACGGGGTATGATGCTTGAATTGGTAAACAACAATGAGGATCATTATGAAATGAATTGCACAGGAGACACAAAGATTTATACGAGGAAAAAGCCCTTGATCAATGTATGATCTCCGGCATAAAAAACCTCGGGTGATGGAAACTACCGATCACCAACTCAAATTAAACAATAATCCTTTTACAACTTCGGATGATAGCGAGCTAAGTACAAAGATCACTATAGTGTATCGTGTAGAAATGTATGAAAAATGCTAAGTGTTTTGCCGAGAACTGGTGAGTGCAGTGGTACGAGTGTGTGTAGCCAAAAAATAGCCAAGTGTTGTCTAATTAGCTCGCTACCCCTTTTAAATTTAGTAAAATATCTAAATAACTAACTATCCGCAATTCATGCCTTCTCCCCACGATCTCCATAACGTTCACCATGGTTAAGCACGTGCGGAATAAGCGTGGAATATTCTTCTGGAACGTTACCAAGACTAAGTCCAAGCTGGTATTCCTGCAAAACAACATCGAATTCAAAGCAGACAATCATTAGTATAAGGATCCTTAGGATGATCCATGATCCTGATCCTGAAGCACTTCTGAGGATCACTAACTGACACAGAAGTAAGGATCACCAAACAGGATAACAATTGAGGATCACGGGTCATTCAAAAATCCTCCCCTAACAATTGCCCCAAAAATATAAGGAGTAATATTGTAAATAAACGAGTTGTATTTTGTTGATCTTATCCGTAACAGACTAACGGATAACTAGCCGTTGCAAACTTGACGTCACTGAAGTGACAATCCTCATACCGTCTCCTGATACTAAGGAAAGACTTGTTGTTTTTAGAAGACTCGGTCCTGAAACAAGATCATTCAAGACAATCACCCAGGATTCTCAAGAGGTATCCTCAGGTTCAGTCACCATGTCAAGTAAGTATCCTGCTTTTTATATAGTTAAAGATTTAAATAAATAGTTAAATAGAAATAGGATAAGGATACTTATCTTGCTTTGAATGTGTAGGTGCCGGAAAAGCTTCCAAGCCTGCCTCCCAGTTCAACATGGCCGACCTTGACACTGTTCGATCCAGAAAGAAGAAGGCCATTGCCAGCCCTAGTGTCTCCATCCCCAAGGCACCCACTAAAGGAAGGGGTGGCAAGAAGAGGAAAAACTCTGAGATAGAGGACCTACAAGGCCTGCCACTGATCCGCCACCAGTTCCTTGAATACTTCAATGACGTGAGGATCACCAATTCTGCCTTGGTATCCTACTTATTTGAGGATCACCTGATCTTAAACTGCTTTGTCTTTTTTGCATAAATTTGCTGAGATTGAAGACTACGTAGGGAGCGTTGAGGAGCTGGATAAGAAGATTGCTGACCTCCAACAAGTTGCAGTGCTCAAGGATCTTAAGATTGCTGATCTCGAAAAAGCCCTTCAAGACGCCAAGACTAAGACAACTAAAATCTTGATCGACATCGACTACGAGAAGCATGATCTCATAGAAGGTGCAAAGGTCTCCGCTGCCATCACAATGTACAAGACAAAACTGAAGATGGCCCAGGAGGCTCAAGATCCTGACTTCGACAGAAGCAGCTGGGATGTTGAGGGCTGGAAAGCGAGGTTAGCTGATCTGGAAGATGATGAGGAGGCTGAGGAGGTTTTGGCGATCGAGGCTGGAGGCAGTGGGAAGGATCAGGTGAAGGATACCGAAGCTGGAGGGGATGAAGATGCAGCGAATGTGTAGGCTGCATGATTGGGCAATGATGGACATTTCTAGACGTAGCCGGAGCCCAATTTTTTAAATTCGGTAGTAGTTTGTTTTGTGGTTGTGCTGTTTTAAAACAATGATGGTTTGTATTTGAACAATAGTTTTAGGATTAAGGATCTAGGATCCTTTGGATAATAGGTAGGATTACAAATGGTGGAGGGATCCTCTGTTTGGGGGATGAAGCCATTGTGAACCTGCCGCCTTTAATTTCCTGCACTTGCTATAACCGCATAAACAATGGACACCCGTTGCCAACCCATGTGGACGGGCCACGTTTTGCTGGTAGAAACGTGGGTTGGCAATTTTGACAACCTTCGACGGTTAAACCTTTGTTAATAAAATAACTTTAATCTTTTTTTTGGCTTATCTTATGTTGTTATCCTTGTTTGCTCTTTTAATTTTCAATTGTTTTGATGTACACTTGTCTGAGTAAGAAAAGTTGAACAACTTATATAAAAAATTTAGGATATGATGCAGGATCAAATATCCTATAGTTGAAAAATTCCAAAAAGTGGTATATTTTAAGGATCATGAGTTCAGTTATCAAAGTATTAGGGTTATTCAAATAATCAATGAATAAAATCAAAATAGTTAAGGATCATACCTGAGGATCCAAGTTAGGATCCTAACCCTTAATACTATAACCAGGATAACCATAGGACAAACCTTAGTAAGAGGTAAGGATCAAGGATCCTTGGTTGTTTAACTTCGAAGACCTGAAATAGAACATAACTTGGGACTAAGCCATTATAAGATAAAAGTTAGCAACTGGGGACAAGCCCAAAGGATAACTGGGGACAAGCCCAAGGATAATTGGGGACAAGCCCAAGGATAACTGGGGACAAGCCCAAGGATCGTGTGTAAACTGGAGTATGGCCCTCACTGGCGACTATCCAAACTTAGTGACATGAAAATGCCAAAACCTTAGCTAACGTGAAAACGTTAGAAACCTTAGGAACGGATGTATGGTACGTGTACCATTATACGTAGGATCCTAAGTATAGCCAGTACAATGGAATTATCAGCCCCTAAAACGAGTACTGGTCCCACTGCCATGAACTATACTAGGATCATCATGCGCTACTGGCGGAACTGGGGTCAAGCCCAAATAACTGGGGTCAAACCCGAGTAACTGGTTGCTTTTGTGGATAATCATCCTTTTGCTAAGAGTACCTGAACCTTCAAAACTCAAAATCACGTGAAAGGGGGATAAATGATGCAGGATCCTTATCCTTATGTGAGAAAGTAAGGAAATGAAATAGTTTAAGATTAGAATGTTACCAAAATGAGGATCATCTGTGCTTTAAGGATCCTTTAAGGATATTTATCATGTGAGGATCATGGATCCTTATCACATGAAGTATTTCTTCAAATGGACAGCATTCCAGGCTCTAGGTAGCAAATCACCTTCCATTGTTAGCAATCGATATGCCCCATTTCCTGCCTCAGCTTCAATCAAGTAAGGTCCTTCCCATTTTGGTGCCAATTTTCCATCAGCAGGATTGGTGGTATTCTGAAATGCTTTCCTTAGTACCATATCACCAACTTGGAATTTCCTGATCCTGACATTTTTGTTGTAGGCTCCAGCCATTCTTTGCTGATAACTGGCCATCCTTATCCTTGCCAAATCTCTGATTTCTTCTATAGTATCCAGGTCTTGAACCAAGTTCTCATCATTTTCCTCAGGATCACGAATACTTGTTCTAGCAGTTGGAACCACCATTTCTGTAGGGATCACTGATTCTGCCCCAAATACCAAGGAGAATGGAGTTTGGCCTGTAGCATTCTTAGGAGTTGTCCTATCAGCCCAAAGCACATAAGGTAGTTCTTCTGCCCATTTCCCTTTCTTGGATCCAAGCTTCTTCTTCAAATTGTTGATGATGATCTTATTGGAGGATTCTGCCTGACCATTAGCTTGTGGGTGGACTGGTGTTGATGTTATCATCTTAATCCCCCAGCTGTCACAAAAGTTAGTAGTTCTGCCCCCAATGAATTGGGAACCATTATCACATATAATTTCAGAAGGAATACCAAATCTAGTTATAATATTTCTTTTAATGAAGGATATAACTTCCTTTTCTCTGACTTGGGCAAAGGGTTCAGCCTCTATCCACTTGGAGAAGTAATCAGTCATAGCAAGCATGAACACTTTTCCACCAGGTGCCTTAGGGAGCTTACCAACTATATCCATGCCCCATCTCATGAATGGCCAAGTGGAGGATATAGGGTGCAATAATTCAGCTGGTTGATGAAGGATATTGCTGTGTCTCTGACAAGGATCACACTTCTTAGCATACTCCACAGCATCTCTCTTCATAGTTGGCCAATAGTATCCTGTCCTAAGGATCCTTGAGAATAATGCCCTGCCCCCAGTGTGGTTTCCACAATCTCCTTCATGGAAGTCTTTTAAAACTTCTTGGATTTCAGGATCCTCAATGCATCTTAAATATGGTCCTGCAAGAGATCGTTTATACAACATATTATTTAAAATTGTGAATTGAGATACCTTAATTTTGAAAGCCCTAGGGTTTTCTCCTGTAGGAATCTCTCCATGTTGTATGTATCTCATGATTGGAAGGATCCATGATCCTGAATGAGATTGATTATCATCACTAGGGATGATTGGATAATAGGGATCTTGATATCCTCCGGGATCTTCAAGGATGATCCTAAATTGGCTAATGCATCTGCCTCTGCATTCTCTTCCCTTGGTACCTGTGTCAAACTAAAGGATACAAAAGAGAGTGCCAATTCTTTGACTATCTCCAAATATTTGATTAGCTTTTCACCTTTAACAGCATAGGATCCATTAAAGTGATTAGTGATTAACAAAGAATCTACATGTACCTCAAGATACCTGATCCTCATATGCTTAGCAATTTGCAAACCAGCTATCAAGGCTTCATATTCAGCCTCATTGTTAGTAGTTTGGAACTCACAAGCTATAGAGTGGGGTATTATGTCCCCCTGTGGCGATTTTAGTAGTATTCCAAGCCCTGTTCCTTTGACATTTGAGGATCCATCAGTATGGAGTATCCAAGGATCCTTGGTCTCCTCTAGCTGCTGAACTTCTAACTCAGCTTCCTTTTGCAAATCACTACTGAAATCTGCCACAAAGTCGGCTAATGCTTGGGATTTAATGGCTGTCCTGGGCTCATATCTTATATCATATGCACTAAGCTTCACTGCCCACTTAGCCATCCTTCCTGACATTTCAGGTTTCCTGAGGACATTCTTAATTGGAAAATTAGTTTTGATGATAATGGCATGAGTTTCAAAATAATGTCTCAATTTAGTAGATGCCATAATTAATGCAAGGATAAGTTTTTCTAAGTGTGAATACCTGGATTCAGCATCAAGTAAACTCTTACTTACATAATATACAGGATGTTGTGTACCTTCGTGATCCTTAACAAGGACGGCACTTACTGCTTTTGAGGATACTGCGAGATATAAGGATAACACATCTCCTTTTTCTGGTTTCATCAAGGCCGGGGCCAAGGATAGGTAATCCTTAAGAGCTCTTAAGGCACTTTCATGCTTCTCAGTCCACTCGAAATTCTTGTTCTTCCTTAGGATATCATAGAATTCCTTGCACTTTTCTGAGGATTTGGATATGAATCTGTTTAAAGCTGCAATCCTGCCTGTTAACCTCTGAACATCCTTAGCATTGGCAGGGGACTTGATGTTCACTATAGCTTTGATTTGTACTGGACTGGCTTCAATGCCTCTCTTTGTCACCATATATCCTAAGAATTTACCTGCTTTAACACCAAAGTGACATTTTGAAGGATTAAGTTTCATGTTATATTTGTCAAGGATATTGAATGCTTCCTCCAAGTCTCTTAGGTGATCCTCAGCCTTTTTTTATTTTACCACCATATCGTCTATGTAAACCTCCATAGTTTGTCCAATCTGATCCTTGAACATCATATTCACTAGCCTTTGATAAGTTGCACCTGCATTTCTTAGTCCGAATGGCATAGCAATATAGCAGTATATACCAGTTGGAGTCATAAAGGCTGTATCCTCTTGATCGGATGGTTCCATCTGAATTTGTTGAAATCCAGATGAAGCATCCATAAAAGTTAACAGTTCATGACCCGCAGTTGCATCCACCATGGAGTCAATGTGGGGTAATGGGAAAGGATCCTTGGGACATGCCTTATTTAAATCGGTGAAATCGACACATACCCTCCACTTTCCGTTTTTCTTTTGAACAACAACCACATTGGCCAACCATCTTGGATACTTGACCTCTCTAATCATACCTGCTCGGAGTAATTTCTCCACCTCCTCCTGGATAATGGCATTTCTTTCTGGTGCAAATTTCCTCCTCTTTTGATGGATTGGTTTGAAGGACCTATCAATGCCAAGTTTGTGAGTGATTATATCTTTAGATATACCTGTCATGTCTTCGTGTTTCCATGCAAAGGTAGTCTTTCTCCTTTTGAGGAAGGATATGAGGTCTTCCTTTATTTCGCCAAGGATCCCTGATCCTATATAAACTTTAGATTCAGGATCATCAGGATCCATAAGGATTTCTACTACATCCTGTTCTCTTGCCTCCAAGACATCCCTTGGAGGACGCTTTAATTGCTATTGCTCCCTTGACTTTGATGCTGGTTTCATTGATGAGGTGTAGCAGTTCTTAGCCTCTTGCTGATCACTATCAATCTTCACTATTCCCCAAGGACTAGGAAGCTTTACACATTGATGATAAGTGGATGGGACTGCCTTCATGTCATGTATCCAAGGCCTGCCAAGGATAACATTACAACAAGATAAACAGTCAATAACACAAAACTTTTGGTAAGAATGTAGGCCTTCGATATAGATTGGGAGTTTAATGTCCCCCAGAGTATTCTTAGTCTCGCCACTGAATCCCACGAGCACAGAGGATCTTGGTATGATATCGGATTCAGGAATATTCATCTTCTTGAGGACATCAAGCTGGATAATGTTCACAGAGCTTCCTCCGTCTATAAGGATCCTGCAAACAAAATGGTTAGAAATAAAAAGAGTGATAACCAAACCATCATGATGAGGATCCTGAATGTCAACACGATCATCCTCATCAAAAGTTATAACTTTTCCTTCGGAGACACTGGATGTTCGAATGGGTCTATCTCCATTATCCATCTTGGTTTCCTTTGCATGTCTTTTAGCTGCAGAGAAGGATGTTCCACAAATGTCTGATCCTCCAGAAATAAAGTTTATAACTTGTGCATCTGCTGGAGGGGCTGGAGCTTTCTCTGGGATCCTTTCAGGATCCTGAGTCCTTGACTTCTTTCTCCCCAATAATTCTTTCAAGTGCCCCTTGCTCAACAAGTATCCAATTTCTTTTCTCAGTGCGATGCATTCTTCTGTGAGATGCCCAAAATCTTCATGATATGCACACCACTTTGACTTATCTTTGGTTGCAGCTGGTCTGTCATTTTTCCTGGGCCATCTAGCTTTATCACCTAAATTCTGCATCGCAAGGATTAGTTCATTGTTATCAACAGAAAAGCAATATTCAGAAATTGGAGGATAATCCTCATCATCCTCTTCTTGTTCAACAGCATGCACATTCTGGTTATCAGATTTGTTATAGGATCTGAACTTGTTGTTCTTGAATGAGGATCCTTGCTTCTCTTGCTTTGAGGATCCTGCTAACCTCTCCTGGATCCTTTTGTCATCCTCTAGCCGGATGAACCTAAGGGCCCGGGTTCTTACCTCATCTAGATTCCTGCATGGTGTCATAACAAGATCATCATAGAAAAATGAATCCCTAAGCAATCCCATTTTAAAGGCTTCAACAGCCGTAGCTATATTCAGGTTAGGAATATCTAAGGATTCTTTACTAAATTTAGTGATATAATCCCTTAATGATTCATTATGACCTTGGGTTATCCTATACAGATCACTAGTTAAACGCTCAAATTTTCTACTGCAAGAAAATTGGTTATTAAATAGGTTAACTAGATTAGCAAACGAGGTAATAGAGTAAGGGGGAAGACTTAGCAGCCATTTAAGAGACGATCCAGTAAGAGTGGATCCAAATCCCTTGCACAGATATGCTTCCTTTAACCTTTCTGGGATGGGATTGATCTCCATCCTTTCCCTGTACTGTGCTATGTGTTCTTCAGGATCTGTTGAACCGTCATACAACTTCATGGTAGGCACGTGGAACCTCTTGGGTATCTCAGCATCACAGATTGGTGGTGCAAAACGAGATATCTTGTGGCTCCCATCTGCAATCTCCGGGATAGGCTTGACCACTCCTGGGACACTTGATATCATATCCTTTAACTTTTGCAATTCTCTGGCCATGGCATGATTGATACCTATATCCTGCATAAGGCCATGGTTAGTGGTATAAGAATTATTGAAAGTGTTACCTCCCATTGGATTCAAATTAGGAAGAGCGGATGTGAATCCATATTGTTGGGGCTCTGGAATGACCGATGGACCAGTAGAAGCTATGGTCTGCATTGGAATGAAATCTCCCTGATGGATATCGGAACTCCCTGATTGCAAACTCCTTAAGGATCCCGGAATCTGGAAGGATCCCTGAAACTGAGAGGATCCTTGGACCTGGGAGGATCCTGGGACGTAGGAAGATCCTTGAACCTGGGAGGATCCTTGAACATAGGAGGATCCTTGAACCTGGGAGGATTCTTGAACCTGGGAGGATCCTGGAACATAGAAGGATCCTTGAACCTGGGAGGATCCTTGAAACTGAGAGGATCCTTGAACCTGGGAGGATCCTGGAACATAGGAGGATCCTTGAAACGGCCAGAACCCTTGAATCTGCTGCGCTCCCGAGTATCCTCCTGAGCTTGCGAAGGATCCTATATGCTGAGGATGGGATCCTGCTGGTTGGGAGTGTAACCCTGAAGCCTGAGTCATTGCTGATGATCCGTAATGCACTCCTTTTGGTCCTCCCACATATTGAACGTCTGGAACCACTGAAGGCTGAGAAGTTATAACCAGAGTATCAAAATTCAAAGATCTGGGCATCAGTGGGGAATGTTCCTCTGCCGATCTCTTCTGTTTCTTGATGTCTCCAATTTCTCTAAGAATCCTTTCATTGGTCTTGTCCTGCTGCTGTATATGCTCCTTCATCTGCAAAATCAGAGTAAACAAGTCACTAGTAGTCGGAGTATAAGAAGCAGAAGAAGTTGGAGGTTTTGAGAAAATGGGAGTTGGTTTCTTCTCGGCATTTTTCTGAGGTCCAGAAGGTGGTGGAGGCAAAGGTGGAATGCCCTGGGATGAATTGACTGCAGACATCGCACTGGATGTGTTCTTTGATGATGAAGCCATCTGCTTGGATGTAACGAATCGAAATGATCACAAAAATGAGAATTTCTTAGGAACGAAGCACCAATTGCCCCACGGTGGGCGCCAAACTGTTTTGGTCAAAAATCAGACGAGGATAATGCAACCAAACTCTTTGTTACGGGGTATGATGCTTGAATTGGTAAACAACAATGAGGATCATTATGAAATGAATTGCACAGGAGACATAAAGATTTATACGAGGAAAAAGCCCTTGATCAATGTATGATCTCCGGCATAAAAAACCTCGGGTGATGGAAACTACCGATCACCAACTCAAATTAAACAATAATCCTTTTACAACTTCGGATGATAGCGAGCTACGTACAAAGATCACTATAGTGTATCGTGTAGAAATGTATGAAAAATGTTAAGTGTTTTGCCGAGAACTGGTGAGTGCAGTGGTACGAGTGTGTGTAGCCAAAAAATAGCCAAGTGTTGTCTAATTAGCTCGCTACCCCTTTTAAATTTAGTAAAATATCTAAATAACTAACTATCCGCAATTCATGCCTTCTCCCCACGATCTCCATAACGTTCACCATGGTCAAGCACGTGCGGAATAAGCGTGGAATATTCTTCAGGAACGTTACCAAGACTAAGTCCAAGCTGGTATTCCTGCAAAACAACATCGAATTCAAAGCAGACAATCATTAGTATAAGGATCCTTAGGATGATCCATGATCCTGATCCTGAAGCACTTCTGAGGATCACTAACTGACACAGAAGTAAGGATCACCAAACAGGATAACAATTGAGGATCACGGGTCATTCAAAAATCCTCCCCTAACAATGATAACATCAACACCAGTCCACCCACAAGCTAATGGTCAGGCAGAATCATCCAACAAGATCATCATCAACAATTTGAAGAAGAAGCTTGGATCCAAGAAAGGAAAATGGGCAGAAGAACTACCTTATGTGCTTTGGGCTGATAGGACAACTCCCAAGAATGCTACAGGCCAAACTCCATTTTCTTTAGTATTTGGGGCAGAATCAGTGATCCCTACAGAGATGGTGGTTCCAACTGCAAGAACAAGCATTCGTGATCCTGAAGAAAATGCTGAAAACTTGGTTCAAGACCTGGATACTATAGAAGAAATCAGGGACTTGGCAAGGATAAGGATGGCCAGTTATCAACAAAGGTGTTTTGGTCAAAAAATCTGATGAGGATATTGCAACCAAACTCTTTGTTTAGGGGAATGATGCTTTAAATATGTAACAGCGATGAGGATCACTTCAATAACACAAGGATTTATACGGGGAAAAAGCCCTTGATCAAGAGTTGATCTCCGGCACAAAAAACCCCGGGTGATGGAAACTACCGATCACCAAGCTCCAATAAATGAATTAATGTTTACAACTTCGGATAGTAACGAGCTAGGTACAAGGATCACTACGGTGAAATGTGTAAAAAGTGTATGAAATTGCTAAGTGTTTGAACGAGAGCTTGTATGAGCGTTTGTATGTGTGTGTGTAACTGCTGAAAATGACTAACTGTTCTCTACTAGCTCGTTACTCCCTTTTAAAATAGAAATAACCACCTAAACTAACTATCCGACTTTCGTGCCAAGCCTCCACGTTCTCCACAACGTCTATTTTTGGTCAAGCACGTGCAGAATAGTTTATGAATATTCTCCAGGAATGTCGCCAAGACCTGGTCAAGCTCGTCATACCTGCGAGATAGTATAATACATAAGTAAACAATTGTCAGTACGAGGATCCTTAAAGTGATCCATGATCCTGAAGCTCCTCTGAGGATCACCATCTGTCACAGAAGTAAGGATCACCAGTTAGGATAACGAATAAGGATCACTAATTGTTAGAAAATCCTCCCCTAACAATTGCCCCCAAAATATAAGGAGTGAAATTGTAAAATTAGCGAGTTATGTTTTCTTGATCTTATCCGTAACAAACTAAAGGATATGTAGCCGTTAAAATAGAACTAGCCGTTGCGATGATGATGTCATGGAAGTGACAATCCTGCAGAATCATAATTATAAATAGAGATATAGATAGGATCAATATGCATTCAAATCCGAAAGAAACTCCCTTTATAATCTCAGTTGAAGATCAATCAGGTATCTCTTTCTCCTCTTTCTTCCTTTCTTACTCTGTTTTTCTTTCTTTATCTTCATCACTTCGAAAATGTTGCTCTGAAGTTCCCCGGCCAAGGATCACAAAAAGGATAGCCCTTTGAAGAGTCAGAAGATCATCAAGGACTCAATGAACGAGAGGTGTTGCTTTAACGATGCACAAATAGATAACATCCGTCACCGTTTTCCGGCGAATGTCTTTTTCAAACCTTTCGATCCAACTGCCCTGAGCGACTATGTTTCAGAAACATGGGTTGCCTTTCCAGTTACTCCATTTGCTATAGGGTATACCTATCCTTTCCCGGAATTCACACAATCCTTCTTTTCCCTTACCGGCATATCTTACATTCAAGCCATGCCGATGATTTGGAGGGTTTTATACACCCTAGAGAGGATCATCGAGCAGGAAAGCGTTGATTTAGGAATGTCGGAACTAGCGGAATTGTATGAACTTACTACCTTTGGATCCCACCGTTATTTGTTCAAACGGAAACCCGGTGCAGATCACCCTCTTCTCAAAGTCACCAAAAACGAAAAAGATTGGAAACGTAGCTTCTTCTTTGTAAGAAGGGATACCATTTCAGATGGAGAGCATCTACCAAGAACATGGTCCACCCATGGTAGGCCGGAGGATCCTGGGAAGGATCACCAGATGGTCATGTTTTTGTAATAGGATCACTAACCCCTTTTTTGTCTTGTGTCATGCAGCCATCTCTGTTTCACATCTCATCACAACACCCGCAACCAGGGAGAGACTTGCTACTTTCTGGGGACTCGACCCTGAAACTAGAACTTTTAAGACAACAACCCAAGACTCACAGGAGGTATCCTCAGGCTCTGTCACAATGTCAAGTAAGTATCCTTGTTTAAAATTTAAATAAATAGTTAAATGTATATTAAGAAAAGATACTTATCTTATTTTGGTTGTGTAGGTGCTGGAAAATCTGCCAAAGCTGCTTCAAGGTTCAGTGTCACCGATCTCACCACTGTCAAATCCTCCAAAAGAAAGGTCCCTACTAGCCCAACAGCCTCAATCCCCAAGGCACCCCTCAAAGGGAAGGGAATCAAGAAGAGAAAGACTTCCGAGGCTGAGGATTTGCAGGGTCTGCCCTTAATTAGCCACCAGTTCCTCGAGTACTTCAATGATGTAAGGATCACTGTCTCTGCTTGTATATCCTGCTGATCTAAGGATCACTTGCTCTTGAACTGCTTTATCCTTTTCTTTTGCAGAAATTTGCTGAGATCGAGGATTACGTCGGCCATGTTGAGGATCAAGATAAGAAGATTGCCGATCTCCAGCAGGTTGCTGTGCTCAAGGATCTTGCACTTGCTGATCTTCAGAAGGAACTCCAGGATACCAAGCAGAAGATGGCTAAGGTGCTGGTTAACTTTGACTATGAAAGGCAGGAGATCACAGATGATGCTAAAGTTTCTGCCGCCATAGCAATGTACAAAACCAAGCTTCAAATGGCCTTGGAAGCTCAGGATCCTGCCTTTGACAAAAGTAGCTGGGAAATTGAAGAATGGAAGGCAAGGCTGGCTGAATTGGGTGATGAAGAGGAGGCTGAGGAGATTCTGGCAATTGAGGCTAGTGGCAACGGGTTGAAGGATAAAGCTGAGGATGCAGCGGCTGGTGGTGATGATAATGCAGCGAAGGTGTGAGCTGCAAAAATGGGCGATGATGGAAATTTCTAGACGTGGCCGGAGCCCATTTTTTATGGTTTGGTAGTTTTTTGGATTGTTGATGTTTTTGAACAATGGTGGGTTTGTAATAACTCTAAACAATAGTTCTTAGGTTTAAGGATCATGTATGATCCTTTGGACAATAGGCAGGATTGCAATTGGTGGAGGGATCCTCTGTTTGGGGGATGAAGCCATTGTGATCCTGCCGCCTTTATATTCCTGCACTACCTTTGAACTCATTATCATGGACACCCTTTACCTACCCCAGCGGACGGGCCACGTTTTGCTGGTAGATGCTTGGGTAGGTAATTTTGACAACCTTTAAAGGGTTAGCCTTATGTTAATAAATAAAAACTTAACCTTTTGTCGCTTATCATGTGTTGTTATCCTTTTTAATATGTTACTTTCCAACTGTTGTAATGTTCATTCTGTTTATACTTATCAAGCCTTGAAAAATTAGAAAAGATATCCAAAAAGTTTAGGACATGAACAAGGATCACATATCCCATAACCGATAGGTTTTAAAAAGTGATATGATTTAAGAAATACAAGTTCAGTTGTCAAGTATAAGGGTTACTTAAAAGAATAATGAATAAAATCAAAAGAGTTAAGGATCATACCTGAGGATCCAAGTTAGAATCCTAACCATAATAAGGATAACTATAAGATAAACCTTAGAGTGAAATAAGGATCAAGGATCCCTAGCTGCCTATCTTCAAGGACCTGAAATAGAGCATAACTTGGGACTAAGCCAATATAAGAAAAGAGTTAGCAACTGGGGACAAGCCCAAGGATAACTGGGGACAAGCCCAAGGATAACTGGGGACAAGCCCAAGGATCGTGTGTAAACTGGAGTATGGCCCTAACTGGCGACTATCCAAACTTAGTGACATGAAAAATGCCAAAACCTTAGCTAACGTGAAAACGTTAGAAACCTTAGCTAACGTGAAAACGTTAGAAACCTTATGAACGGATGTATGGTACGTCTACCATTATACGTAGGATCCTAAGCATAGCCAGAACAATGGAATTATCAGCCCCTAGAACGAGTACTGGTCCCAAAGCCTTGAACTACACCAGGATCATCGTGCGCTACAGGCGGAATCTGGGGACAAGCCCGAATAACTGGGGTTAAACCCAAAAGACGGATTGCTTCTGTGGATAACCGACGTTATGCTAAGGATACCTGAACCTTCAAAACTTAAACTCACGTGAGAGATGGATAAAGGATACATGATCCTTATCCTTATAAGAGAAAATAATGGAATGAAATAGCTCAAGTTTAGGATATTACCTAAGTAAGGATCACCGATACTTTAAGGATCCTTTAAGGATATCCCTTTCGCTAGGATCACCTCTGCCATGAGGATCCTGGTCACATAAAATATTTCTTCAAGTGGACAGCATTCCAAGCTCTTGGTAGCAGATCACCTTCCATGGTTAGCAATCTATATGCCCCCTTTCCTGCTTCAGCTTCAACCAAATAAGGGCCTTCCCATTTTGGAGCCAGTTTCCCATCAGCAGGATTGGTAGTATTTTGAAATGCTTTCCTTAACACCATATCTCCAACTTGAAACCTCCTGATCCTGACATTTTTGTTGTAAGCACCAGCCATTCTTTGTTGATAACTGGCCATCCTTATCCTAGCCATATCCCTGATTTCTTCGATAGTATCCAGGTCTTGAGCCAAGTTTTCATTATTTTCCTCAGGATCACGAGTACTTGTTCTAGCAGTTGGAACCACCATTTCTGTTGGGATCACCGATTCTGCCCCAAACACCAAAGAGAATGGTGTTTGACCAGTAGCATTCTTAGGGGTTGTCCTGTCAGCCCAGAGCACATAGGGTAGTTCTTCTGCCCATTTCCCTTTCTTGGATCCAAGCTTCTTCTTCAAATTGTTGATGATGATCTTGTTGGATGATTCTGCCTGACCATTAGCTTGTGGGTGGACTGGTGTTGATGTTATCATCCTAATCCCCCAGCTGTCACAAAAGTTAGTGGTTCTGCCCCCAATAAATTGGGAACCATTATCACATATAATCTCAGAAGGAATTCCAAATCTAGTTATAATATTTCTTTTAATGAAGGATATAACTTCCTTTTCTCTAACTTGGGCAAAAGCTTCAGCCTCTATCCACTTGGAGAAGTAATCAGTCATAGCAAGCATGAATACTTTTCCACCAGGTGCCTTAGGGAGCTTGCCAACTATATCCATACCCCATCTCATAAACGGCCAAGAGGAGGATATAGGATGCGATAATTCAGCTGGTTGACGAAGGATATTGCTGTGTCTCTGGCAAGGATCACATCTTCTGGCATACTCCACAGCATCTTTCTTCATGGTTGGCCAGTAGTATCCTGTCCTCAGGATCCTTGAGAATAGTGCCCTGCCCCCAGTGTGGTTTCCACAATCTCCTTCATGGAAGTCTTTTAAAACTTCTTGAACTTCAGGATCCTCAATGCATCTCAAGTATGGTCCTGCAAGAGATCGTCTATACAACATATTATTTAAAATTGTGAATTGAGATACCTTAGATTTGAAGGCCCTAGGGTTTTCTCCTGTAGGAATCTCTCCATGTTGTAAGTATCTCATAATTGGTGAGATCCATGATCCTGATCCTGAATGGGATCGAGTATCCTCACTAGGGATCATTGCAGAATTATTCCCTATCTCCATAGCCACATGATCCTCAATAGCTGGGGTCAGGATATGAATAATAGGGATCTTGATATCCTCTGGGATCTTTAAAGATGATCCTAAGTTAGCCAATGCATCAGCTTCTGTATTTTCTTCCCTTGGTACCTGTGACAAACTAAAGGAAACAAAAGAGAGTGCCAAACTTTTGACTATCTCCAAATATTTGGTTAGCTTTTCACCTTTAACAGCGTATGATCCATTAAAGTGGTTTGTAATCAACAAAGAATCTACGTGTACCTCAAGATACCTGATCCCCATATGCTTTGCAATTTGCAAACCAGCAATTAAGGCTTCATATTCAGCCTCATTATTAGTGGTTTGGAACTCACAAGCTATAGAATGGGGTATTATGTCCCCCTGTGGCGATTTTAGTAGTATTCCAAGCCCTGTGCCTTTGACGTTTGAGGATCCATCAGTATAGAGTATCCAAGGATCCTTGGTCTCTTCTAGCTGCTGGACTTCTAGCTCAGCTTCTACTTGTAAATCACTACTGAAATCAGCCACAAAGTCAGCTAATGCTTGGGATTTGATGGCTGTCCTAGGCTCATATCTTATATCATATGCACTCAGCTTTACTGCCCACTTAGCCATCCTTCCTGACATCTCTGGTTTCCTGAGGACATTCTTAATTGGAAAATTAGTTTTAACGATGATAATATGAGTTTCAAAATAATGTCTTAACTTGGTAGATGCCATGATTAATGCAAGAATAAGCTTTTCAAGGTGTGAATACCTGGATTCAGCATCAAGTAAACTTTTACTTACATAATAGACAGGATGTTGTGTACCTTGATGATCCTTAACAAGGACCGCACTTACTGCTTTTGAGGATACCGCAAGATACAAGGATAACACATCACCTTTTTCTGGTTTCATTAAAGCCGGGGCCGAGGATAGGTAATCTTTGAGGGCTTTTAAAGCATTTTCATGCTTCTCCGTCCACTCAAATTTCTTGTTCTTCCTTAGGATATCATAGAATTCTTTACACTTCTCGGAGGACTTGGATATAAATCTGTTCAAGGCTGCTATCCTTCCTGTTAGCCTTTGAACATCCTTAGCATTGGCCGGAGATTTGATGTTCACTATTGCTTTGATTTGTTCCGGGCTAGCTTCAATGCCTCTCTTTGTCACCATATATCCTAAGAATTTACCTGCTTTAACACCAAAGTGACATTTTGAAGGATTAAGTTTCATGTTATATTTGTCAAGGATATCGAATGCTTCCTCCAAGTCTCTTAGGTGATCCTCAGCTTTTAAGGATTTTACCACCATATCATCTATGTAAACCTCCATAGTTTGTCCAATCTGATCCTTGAACATCATATTCACCAGCCATTGGTATGTTGCACCTGCATTTCTTAATCCGAACGGCATAGCAATATAGCAGTATATACCAGTTGGAGTCATGAAGGCTGTATCCTCTTGGTCGGATGGTTCCATTTGGATTTGTTGAAATCCAGATGAAGCATCCATAAAAGTTAACAGTTCATGACCCGCGGTTGCATCCACCATGGAGTCAATGTGGGGTAAAGGGAAAGGATCCTTGGGACATGCCTTATTTAAATCGGTAAAATCGACACATACCCTCCACTTTCCGTTTTTCTTTTGAACAACAACCACATTGGCCAACCATCTTGGATACTTGACCTCTCTAATCATACCTGCCCGGAGCAATTTCTCTACCTCTTCTTGGATGATGGCATTCCTTTCTGGTGCAAACTTTCTTCTCCTTTGATGGATTGGTTTGAAGGATCTGTCAATGCCGAGTTTATGAGTGATAACATCCTTGGATATACCAGTCATGTCTTCATGTTTCCATGCAAAGGTAGTCTTTCTCCTTTTGAGGAAGGATACGAGGTCTTCTTTCATTTCGCCAAGGATCCCTGATCCGATATAGATTTTGGATTCAGGATCATCGGGATCCATGAGGATTTCTACCACATCCTGCTCCCTGGCCTCCAAGACATTCCTTGGAGGATACATTGATTGCTATTGCTCCCTTGACTTCGAGGCTGGTTTCATCGACGAAGTGTAACAATTCTTAGCCTCCTGCTGATCACTATCAATCTTTACTATTCCCCAAGGACTAGGGAGCTTCACACATTGGTGGTAAGTAGATGGGACTGCTTTCATATCGTGTATCCAGGGCCTACCAAGGATAACATTACAACAAGATAAACAGTCAATAACACAAAATTTTTGATAAGAGTGTAAGCCTTCAATATATATTGGGAGTTTAATGTCCCCCAGGGTGTTCTTAGTTTCGCCACTAAACCCCACGAGCACGGAGGATCTTGGTATGATCTCTGATTCAGGAATACCCATCTTCTTTAGAACATCAAGCTGGATAATATTCACTGAACTTCCTCCGTCTATAAGGATCCTGCGGACAAAATGGTTAGATATAAAAAGAGTGATAACTAAACCATCGTGATGAGGATCCTGGATATCAACACGATCCTCTTCATCAAAGGTTATGACTTTTCCTTCGGAGACACTTGATGTTCGAACTGGTCTTTCTCCATTATCCATTTTAGTTTCCTTTGCATGCCTTTTAGCTGCTGAGAAGGATGTGCCACAAATGTCGGATCCTCCAGAAATAAAGTTTATCACTTGTGCATCTGCTGGAGGAGCTGGAGCCTTCTCAGGGATCCTTTCAGGATCCTGAGTCCTTGACTTTTTTCTTCCCAACAACTCTTTTAGGTGCCCTTTGCTCAACAAGTATCCAATTTCCTTCCTTAATGCAATGCATTCTTCTGTGAGGTGCCCAAAATCTTCGTGATATGCACACCATTTTGATTTATCCTTAGTTGCAGCTGGCCTATCATTCTTTCTCGGCCATCTAGCTTTATCACCTAGGTTCTGCATAGCAAGGATTAGTTCATTGTTATCAACACTGAAACAATATTCAGAAATTGGAGGATAATCCTCATCATCCTCTTCTTGATCAACAGAATGCACGTTCTGATTATCAGATCTGTTGTAGGATCTGAACTTGTTGTTCCTGAATGAGGATCCTTGCTTATCCTGCTTTGAGGATCATGCTAACCTCTCCTGGATCCTCTTGTCATCCTCTAGCCGAATGAATCTAAGTGCTCGGGTTCTTACCTCATCTAAGTTCCTGCATGGTGTCATAACAAGATCATCATAGAAAGACGAATCCCTAAGCAATCCCATTTTAAAGGCCTCAACAGCCGTGGCTATATCTAAGTTGGGGATGTCTAAGGATTCTTTACTGAATTTGGTAATGTAATCCCTTAATGATTCATTATGACCCTGGGTTATCCTATATAAATCACTAGTTAATCGTTCAAATTTTCTACTACAAGAAAATTGATTATTAAACAAGTTAACTAGGTTAGCAAATGAGGTAATAGAATAGGGAGGAAGACTTAGCAGCCATTTGAGAGCTGATCCAGTAAGAGTGGATCCGAATCCTTTGCACAGGCATGCTTCCTTTAACCTTTCTGGGATTGGATTGATCTCCATCCTCTCCCTGTATTGTGCTATGTGTTCTTCAGGATCCGTCGAACCATCATACAGTTTCATTGTAGGCACATGGAACCTCTTGGGTATCTCAGCATCACAGATTGGTGGTGCAAAACGAGATATCTTGTGGCTCCCATCTGCAATCTCTGGAATAGGTTTGACTACTCCCGGAACACTCGAGATCATATCCTTTAGCTTTTGCAATTCTCTGGCCATGGCATGATTGATACATGGATCCTGCATAAGACCATGGTTAGTAGTATGAGAATTATTAAAAGTGTTACCTCCCATTGGATTCAAGTTAGGAAGAATAGATGTTAATCCGTATTGTTGAGGCTCTGGAATGATCGAGGGACCAGTAGAGGCATTGGTCTGCATTGGAATAAAATCTCCCTGATGGACATCTGAACTTCCTGTTTGCAAACTCCTCAAGGATCCTGGCATTTGGAAGGATCCTTGAAACTGAGACGATCCTGGAGCGAAGAAGGATCCTTGAACCTGGGATGATCCTAGAACGAAGGAGGATCCTTGAACCTGGGATGATCCTGAAACGAAGGAGGATCCTTGAACCTGGGATGATCCTGGAACGAAGGAGGATCCTTGAACCTGGGATGATCCTGGAACAAAGGAGGATCCTTGAACCTGGGATGATCCTGGAACAAAGGAGGATCCTTGAACCTGGGATGATCCTGGAACAAAGGAGGATCCTTGAACCTGCTGCATTCCTGAATATCCTCCTGAACTCGTAAGGGATCCCATATGCTGAGGGTAGGATCCCGCTGGCTGGAAATATGAACCTGATGCCTGGGTCATTGTTGTTGTTCCGTAGTGCACTCCTTTTGGTCCACCCACATATTGAATGTCTGGAACCACTGATGGCTGAGAAGTAATCGCCGGAGTATCAAAATTCAAAGATCTGGGCATCAGTGGGGAACGATCCTCTGCCGTTTTCTTCTGTTTCTTAATTTCGTCAATCTCCCGGAGGATCCTTTCGTTGGTCTTATCCTGCTCTTGTGCATGATTCCTCATCTGCAAAATCAAGGCATAGAGATCATTAGTAGTAGGATTAGTTGAAACAGAAGAAGTAGGTGGTTTTGAGAAAATGGGAGTTGGTTTCTTCGCGGCATTCTCAGTATTCTTCTGGGATCCAGAAGGTGGTGGAGGCAAAGCAGGAACGCCTTGTGAAGAAGTGAATGAGGGCATCAAGTTTGAAGCATTCTTCGATGAGGAAGCCATCTGCTTGGTTGTAGTGAACCGAATTAAGCACAGAAATGTGAATTCTTCTAAGGACAAAGCACCAATTGCCCCACGGTGGGCGCCAAACTGTTTTGGTCAAAAAATCTGATGAGGATATTGCAACCAAACTCTTTGTTTAGGGGAATGATGCTTTAAATATGTAACAGCGATGAGGATCACTTCAATAACACAAGGATTTATACGGGGAAAAAGCCCTTGATCAAGAGTTGATCTCCGGCACAAAAAACCCCGGGTGATGGAAACTACCGATCACCAAGCTCCAATAAATGAATTAATGTTTACAACTTCGGATAGTAACGAGCTAGGTACAAGGATCACTACGGTGAAATGTGTAAAAAGTGTATGAAATTGCTAAGTGTTTGAACGAGAGCTTGTATGAGCGTTTGTATGTGTGTGTGTAACTGCTGAAAATGACTAAGTGTTCTCTACTAGCTCGTTACTCCCTTTTAAAATAGAAATAACCACCTAAACTAACTATCCGACTTTCGTGCCAAGCCTCCACGTTCTCCACAACGTCTATTTTTGGTCAAGCACGTGCAGAATAGTTTAGGAATATTCTCCAGGAATGTCGCCAAGACCTGGTCAAGCTCGTCATACCTGCGAGATAGTATAATACATAAGTAAACAATCATCAGTACGAGGATCCTTAAAGTGATCCATGATCCTGATCCTGAAGCTCCTCTGAGGATCACCACCTGTCACAGAAGTAAGGATCACCAGTTAGGATAACAAATAAGGATCACTAATTGTTAGAAAATCCTCCCCTAACAAAAGGATGGCTGGAGCTTACAACAAAAAATGTCAGGATCAGGAAATTCCAAGTTGGTGATATGGTGTTAAGGAAAGCATTTCAGAATACCACCAATCCCGCTGATGGAAAGCTAGCACCAAAGTGGGAAGGCCCCTATTTGATTGAAGCTGAAGCAGGAAAGGGGGCATATCGATTGCTAACAATGGAAGGTGATTTGCTACCAAGGGCTTGGAATGCTGTCCATTTGAAGAAATACTTTATGTGACAAGGATCCATGATCCTTACCTGACCAGTATCCTAGAAGGATCCTTACAGAACGGATGATCCTCATTTTGGTAATCTTCTAATCTCAAACTATTTCATTATTTTATTCTCTTATATAGGGATAAGGATCCTGCATCCTTTATCCTCCTTTCACTTGATTCTGAGTTTTGAAGGTTCAGGTATCCTCAACTAAGGATTGAGTATCCACAGAAGTATCCAGTTATTTGGGCTTGACCCCAGTTATTCGGGCTTGACCCCAGTTATTTGGGCTAGTCCCCAGTTTGGGCCTGTCCCCAGTTTCGCCAGTAGCGCACGATGATCCTGGTATAGTTCATGGCAATGGGACCAGTACACGCTTTAGGGGCTGACAATTTAATTGTGCTGGCTATATTCAGGATCCTACGTATAATGGTAGACGTACCATACATCCGTTCCTAAGGTTTCTAACGTTTTCACGTTAGCTAAGGTTTTGGCATTTTCATGTCACTAAGTTTGGATAGTCTCCAGTAAGGGCCATACTCCAGTTTACATACGATCCTTTGGGCTTGTCCCCAGTTATCCATTGGGCTTGTCCCCAGTTATCCTTTGGGCTTGTCCCCAGTTATCCTTTGGGCTTGTCCCCAGTATATTGGGCTTGTCCCCAGAATTGTTGGGCTTGTCCCCAGTTACTAACTCTTATCCTATGTTGGCTTAGTCCCAAGTTGTACCTTATTTCAGGTTTTTGGAGATAAATGACCAAGGATCCTTGATCCTTACCTTTTACTAAGGTTTGTCTTTTGGATTATCCTGTTTACAACTGTTAAAGGTTAGGATCCTAACTTGGATTCTCAGGTATGATCCTTAACTATTTTGATTCTATTCATTATTTATTTGAGTAACCCTTATCTTTTGACAACTGAACTTGTGATCCTTAAACTATATAACTTTTCAAAACTAATCGGCTATGGAATATGTGATCCTTGATCATATCCTAAACTTTTTATGAATATTTCTTTACTTGATAAGTTTAAACAAAATGAACATCACAACAGTTGGAAAGTAAAATGTTAACAAGGATATCAACACAGGATAAGCCAAAAAGTTAAAGTTATTTTATTCACAAAAGATTAAACCCCTTAAGGTTGTCAAAATTACCTACCCCGAGCATCTACCAGCAATACGTGGCCCGTCCGCTGGGGTAGGTAAAGGGTGTCCATTGTCTAAGGGTCTTGGTAGTGCAGGAATCAAAAGACGGCAGGATCACAATGGCTTCATCCCCCAAACAGAGGATCCCTCCACCATTTGTAATCCTACCTATTGTTCAAAGGATCCATGATCCTTAGCCCTAATTACTATTGTCTTAAGTACAACCCATAATTGTTCAATAAAAAACACCATAACCAAACTACCAAACTTAAAAAATGGGCTCCGGCTACGTCTAGAAATGTCCTTCATCGCCCATTCATGCAGCTTACACCTTCGCTGCATCATCCCCTCCAGCTCCAGTATCCTTCGCCTGATCCTTGCCACTGCCACTAGCCTCGATTGCCACAACCTCGTTAGCCTCATCCTCATCCTCCAACTCAGCCAGCCTGGCCTTCCAGCCTTCCATGTCCCAGCTGCTCCTATCAAAGGCGGGATCCTGAGCTTCTTGAGCCATCTGTAGCTTGGTCTTGTACATGGCAATGGCAGCAGAGACCTTAGCATCCTCCGTGATCTCGCTCTTCTCATAATCAAAATTGATCAGAATTGCAGCTGTTTGAGCTTTGGCATCGTTGAGATCCTTTTCAAGGGAAGCGATCTTGAAGTCTTTGAGCATTGCTACTTTTTGGAGGTCAGAGTGTTTCTCCTCTAGCTCTTCAACATTCCCAACATAGTCCTCGATCTCCGCAAATTTCTACAAAGAAGACAATGCAAAGATTAGGATCAAGTGATCCTCAAATGGGCAGGATAATCAAGTTAAGTCAGTGATCCTTACATCATTAAAGTACTCGAGGAATTGATGACGGATCAGAGGTAAGCCTTAAAGGTTGTCAGCTTCAGAGGTCTTTCTTTTCTTCCCACCTCTTCCTCTTGAAGTGGTAGCCTTGGGGATTACAACGGAGGGGCTAGCAACAGACTTTTTCTTGGAGGATCTGACATTGTCAAGATCAGTGATGTTGAACTTGGAGGCAGATTTTGAGGATTTACCGGCGCCTACACATTCAAAACAGATAAGTATCCTTATCCTATTTCTATTCAACTATTTATTTAAATATTTGACTATACAAAATACAGGATACTTACTTGACATAGTGACAGAACCCGAGGATACTTCTTGTGAGTCCTGGGTGTTTGTTTTGAATGACCTTGTTGCAGGATCAAGTCTTCTGAAAGCAGAGAGCCTTTCCTTGGTGTCAGGTGATGGTATAAGGTGCGAAACAGAGATAGCTGTATAACAGAAACAAAAGGATGTTAGGGATCCTTATACAAAAACAAGATTATCTGGTGATCCTTCTCAGGATCCTAGATCCTACCATGGGTGCTCCACTTCCTTGGCAGATTCTTTCCATCCGGGATAGAATCCCTTCTGACAAAGAAGAATCGCCGTTTCCAGTTTGTATCATTCTTAGTGGCTTTGAAGATAGGGTGTTCTTCACCGGGTTTACGCTTGAATAGATATCGGTGGGATCCAAATGTGGTGAGATCATACATCTCCGCCAACTCCGACATTCCTAGGGCAATTCCTTCCTGCTCAATGATCCTCTCAAGGGTATATAAGACCCTCCAAATCATTGGCATAGCTTGAATATAGGAGATGCCGGTGAGGGAGAAGAAAGACTGGGTGAATTCAGGGAAAGGATACGAGTATCCTATTGTGAAAGGAGTGACCGGGAAAGCTACCCAAGTTTCAGAAACGTAATCACTTAGAACGGTAGGATCAAACGGTTTGAAATAGGTGTTCGCCGGAAAGCAATGCCGGATTCTGTCTATTTGCAGATCAGTAAAGCAGCACCTTTCATTTGCTGAATCTTTGATGATCCCCTGGCTCTTAAGAGGATTGTCCTTCTTGTGATCCTTAGCAGGAGAGGATCTTAACATCATCTTGATTATGAAGAAGGTGAAGAGAGAAGGAGCAGAGAAAGAAAACGTAAAGGAAGAAGAGAAAGAGAGATACCTGTTTGATCTTCAGATACGAATTTAAAGGGAGTTTCTCTTGAATTTAAATGCAGATTGATCCCTATCTCTAACTCCTATTTATAATGATGATTTTACAGGATAGTCACCTCAGTGACGTCATGTTCGTAACGGCTAGTCCGATTACAACGGCTAGTTATCCGTTGGTTAATTGCGGATAAGAACAAAATACAACTCGTTTATTTACATAATTACTCCTTATATTTTGGGGGCAATTGTTAGGGGTGGATTTCTAAATGATCAGTGATCCTCATTTACTGTTGGGTTTAGTGATCCTCAATTCTGTCTGTAGTAGTGATCCTCAGAAGTGTTGCAGGATCAGGATCATGGATCATCATAAGGATCCTTGTACTAACGGTTGTCTACTTTGAATTCGAAACTGTTTTGCAGGAGTACCAGCTTGGACTTGGTCTTGGCGATATTCCTGGAGTATATTCTATGTTTATTCCGCACGTGCCTGGCCAAAAGTGGACGTTATGGAGTCGTGGATGACTTGCACCATTTGCGGAATGTTAGTTAGTGTAGATATTTTCCATTTTTAAAGGGGTAGCGAGCTAATTAGAAAACACTTGGCTATTTTTGGCTACACACACACTCTTACAACTACTCTCACCAGCTCTCGTTAACTCACTTGGCGATTACACACTTTTTTACACAATACACTATAGTGATCCTTGTACTTAGCTCGCTATCATCCGAAGTTGTATGACATTTTCTTGTTTAATTTGAGTTGGTGATCGGTAGTTTCCATCACCCGAGGTTTTTTATGCCGGAGATCATTCATTGATCAAGGGCTTTTTCCTCGTATAAATCTTCGTGTCACTTTTTCGTTACATTTCATAGTGATCCTTATTGTTGTTCATCAATTCAAGCATCATACCTCACAACAGAAAGTTTGGTTGCATTATCATTGCTTGATTTTTGACCAAAACACATCCGTACACACATATTTTTTTTATATTATATTATTACTACCATCGTTTCACCATCTCATTCACGGATATGGATTTATCTAAAAATCCATATTGAGCTCATCGTATTTCCAAACGAGACGCTCTCCCACCTGACGCATTCTTTCGCTGCTCTCTAAAATTTCCTCCCCAAAAGTCCTAAGTTCTTGAATGTTTTCTGCACTCATTGGGGGTGCAGGTTCTCGGACTGGGTTTGGAATCTGGGGTGCGGGTTCCTGATATGGGGGTGACAGTTCCTGAAATTGGTAAGGATCCTCTAAAATTTCCCTAATATATTCATCTTGGTAATAGGGATCTAAAGGGTCCATACCTGGGTAAGCTTCTATGTTCTGTATGGGTGGGTATTCCTGGATAGGGTAACGTTGCATAAAGTCCCTATTATCGTCCCACCAGGGGTCGTAATTTGGGTCTAAAGGGTTTGGCGCAGGTACCCTAGGAATTTCATCTGGGTTAAAATCATGCATCTCCACCTAGTTTTCCTGGTTTTCTATCTCCATGGGCTGGTCTGGGATTTGTGGTTGTGGGGCTACTAGTTGTTCCAGACTTGGGTCAGCAGCAGTTGTAGCTAGGATATGGAAATTAGCTAGTCTTCTATTAAGCATATCTTGAGTATGGGCATCTGTCTCTCGCTTAATAGCTGCTAAAGTTCTTTGCTGTTGTAATTTTCTCATTCTCTTCCTACGAGCAAAAGCTTCTTTACTGAACCATCCTCGTTTCTTATTAGGAAATGATTCTTCAGATTGAGCTCTAAAAGCAAATATTCCATCTTCCTGATCAGCAGTATACCCTCAAAGGGCAGGCTGTGATGATGTACCCTCATTCCTAGGTGATTCAGACAACTGACGATTCACGTCTGATGGTCCTTGATCACTCATACTGAAAACTAACAGATAGTCAAATAACACATAACAAATAAATACAGTTATGCACTTATTTAAATAATTTTATTCCCTAACACAAATTTTAGGATTTTAAGTGTCAGCAGAACACTTCTTTGGCTCAGACCAGTGGCTAGGCTCTGATACCACCTTCTGTCGCAACCCCCGATCCCTTATTCCCAGGAACGGGCGGACGCGATCTCAGTTGTGGTGGTATCAGTGTTATTAAATCTCGCAGCGGAATTTTCATCAGGACCGTAGTTAGGAAATGTTTATCAGAGTAAAACCACCTCATTTAATATTAATAATCATATGGGTAAAACCCAAGTTTCTTATTACAATACATTTATAGGGACAAACCCTATTTTATTGAATTTAAAACATCGTTTATTAGGTAACTTTTATAGCCACATTTTTTCCAAGCCTTCAGTGCTCTCCAGCTGGCTTTCATTAATTGGCTGTTCACATTGTGTTACCTGTAACGCGTTTTAAAAACATTTGTCAGTCGGGAATACTGGTGAGTGAATCCCAGTTTAATCAAGAAACATTTTATCAATTAAAACAGTATTGAGAGCGATCACATTGTTTATTTCTACACAATTACTCATTCAGTATTTGCCACTCGACCGGATCTATGGCTATGGTCAAATTACCCATTGGCTAACTCGTCGTCCAATGGTAATGTACTGTCGTTCCCGACTTACTACTACTCGTAGTAATAAATTTTGTATACAAAACCCCATAATACCGGCAGTAATTGAAGAACTACAAAGACTCAATCACTGCTTAATTTCATAGTAAAACATTTAAGGTTTGGTAAAACATTCCAAAAAGGTTAACAAAAAGAGGATAAACTCACATTGCTGTCTTAGGCTTTTCGTAAGGGTTTCCTGGATATAATCTATAATTTATATAAATGTACATTGGTTAGTATTATAACCCATTGAAAATATTAATGATACCCTCCCCGAGACGGCATTCCAACAACTACGTCGGGCAGAACCACGACAGTTGTTACGGAACCCTAAATCAATCGGGCAGCGTAACTATTATGAAACTGGGGTTATAATACTTACAACGGAGCAGAACCTTGCTAATTAGGGGTATAATACTTGCAAAATATGTCTAATACTTTCAGAATTCGAGATTGAGATTGAAATGTGAGGGACGGAAATTGTAATCTGATGCTATCTATTTATAGTTCTGATTTCTGGTCCTGTCGCGGCCCGCGTGAAAGACAAGGGTCACTTACGCGGCCCGCGTCAACATTGGTCAACGCTGTAGCTTAGCTGGGTCAGCTACTAGACTCGCCACGATGTTGACACGTGTCAGCACCAGATGCTTCCGCGTTTCATGATCTGTCGCGGCCCGCGTCAACTACACATATACTCTTACGCGGCCCGCTTCAACTGAAGAAGTCAGCGAAGTCAATTCCTGCATTGATACCGCCCGCGTAAGATGTTGGGGTGGGTCTACGCGGCCCGCCTCAGCTCCATTTTTCTTATTTTTGATTTATTTTATAATTATAACATAACTAGGGCTCGGTTTTCACATACGGTGTGTAATATAAAACATATTAGGACATTCTAACATATAATAGGGTGTTAGACATATTATGAGAGTGTCGGTTTTACCGAGGGTTGTTACAGTACTGCTGCACTCTATGAAGCCAGTATTAAACAGCTTGAAACTACTGTTGCCGACCAAGGTGCCATTGCTGAAGTGAAGACCCGGCACTATGAGGACAAGCTGAAGAAAGTGACCCAGGATGCTGAGATCAAGCTGGCCACTGTCCAAATGGAACATGAACAGGCCATGGTTTCTTTCCGGGAAGGAATCAAAGCTTCTGCCATCGTCTCCCTGCTACAAGCTCGTATTAAGATGGCCTATGAGGCCAAGGAAACAGGCCTTGAGTGCCCATCCTGGCCGGTTGAATCCTGGGTGGCAAAGCTGAAGGAGCTTGGAGGCAAGGCTGTGCCCCTTCCTGCTGAAGCTGGTGAATCCTCTAAGTCGGCAGAGGTGGCAGAAAAGGCTGGAGATAAGAAAGATGCTGGAACGGATGCTGGGATGGATGCTGGTGAGGATGCTGATCAGGATGCTGAGGCTGAGAAGACAGGGAAGGTTGGAGAAGATGCCGCTGTGTGAGGGCATTCAGGTGGGCGATGATGGATATACGTGCCAAGGCCGGAGCCCACTTTTTTAAATTTGATCGTTGGTCTGTAACCCTAAAACAATTTACTTTTTCTGCACTTTACTTTCCTGCATCTTAAACAATATGATGGCCAAAGGTGGGGGGACTGAGTTTCAGGTCGAAGCCCTTGGTCATCAATGTTAGTATGTTTTGCTTTTTGAACAATATAACAGTTGGAGGCGGATGGGTCTTAGTTTGAGACAAAACCTTCAACTGTTAGGTAAATATGGTAAGGAACTAATTGTGCTCTTTGTGGATGGTCCTTGGTTTGAGGTGAAACCAAGAGCACAACTTTTGGTACGTTAATAACATAACCCTTTTCTGGCTTTATTTTTGTTGTTATATTTTCACTACATGAATTTTACTTGTAAAAATAATTTTGTTTGAACATTCTTGGGAACACATTGTAAATGTATCCTGAAAGATATCCTGATCAGGATACTGACACATAATCTGTAAGTTATCCAATTAAAAAGGAGAGATCATACCAGGAATTCCCTAAGGAATCAATTCCAATTTTCCACCATAGGAATGTCCCCAGTGCACACTTACAAACTTGGATCCATCCTTTAAATTGTATGATATATGTCCCCTGTGTTTAACATAGGAATGTAGATATAGTCATACTTTAGCTTTACTGAATAGATCCTGAATATCTAGGGGTAAACCCTTGACATCATGGGATTAAACCCTTAATATCCTGGGCATTAACCCTTAATATATTGGGGATAAACCCTTAATATGCTGGGGATAAACCCTCATATCCTGGGGATAAACCCTGATTTTCATGCGCTACAGGCGAGAGTGTATGAAAAATCCAAGTCTTAGAAAGGTGAAAACCTTTAAACCTTAGAGGGTATGAAAATACTCTTTCGTGAGAGAGGGTGATCAATCCTCGTATACCTTTAGAATCCAGGATATAGCCAATAGTAACGAAATTGTCAGCCACTTTTACATGAACTGGTCCCGTTACCTTGAACTATCCCCAGATGACTTGCGCTCCAGGCGGGGTGTTCAAACCCAACTCGAAAGAAAGGTGAATACCTTTAAACCTTTGAACGGATCAGGATCCCTTAAACGTGAGAGAGGGGGCCAATCCTCTAATCTTTCGAAATATCCTGAGCGTATATCCTGGAGCTATATCCTGAGAAATATTCTGCAAAACAACCTTAAACTAAGGTGGGTGTTAGCTTGGCTAACACCCCTCCGATGCCTAAGTCAGTAATGGGTTCAAATGAATTCAAATATATTTAAAAAAGATAGAGTACATACCATTCTGAGATAGAAATTAAATTCTATTCTTACTTGAAATAGAGCTTTAAGTGTATAGCATTCCAGGATCTTGGTAGCATATCCCCCTCCATACTCCTGAGCCGATAGGCTCCTTTTCCTGATTCTGATTCTATCTCATATGGTCCTTCCCATTTTGGAGCCAATTTTCCATCGGCAGGATTAGTGGTATTTTGAAAAGCCTTTCTTAACACCCAATCTCCAACTTTGAACCTTCTAGTCCTTATATTCTTGTTGTATGCTCTGGATATCCTTTGTTGATATGCTGCCATCCTTAGTCTTGCTGCATCTCTTGTCTCGTCTATGGTGTCCAAATCCTGGCACAAAGCTTCAGGATTCTGCTCAGGATCCTGGAGGATAGATCTCGCACACCATCTCTGTTGGGATCACTGCTTCTGCTCCGAATACCAAGGAAAATGGTGTCTGGCCAGTTGCATTCTTTACCGTTGTTCTATCGGCCCACGAAACAAAGGGTAGTTCTTCTGCCCATCTTCCTTTCTTGGCTCCTAATCTCTTCTTCAAGTTGTTGACAATTATCTTGTTTGAGGATCCAGCTTGTCCATTTGCTTGAGGATGTACCGGGGTAGATGTGATCATTTTGATTCCCCAACTTTTGCAAAAGTCAGTAGTCCTCTTGCTTATAAACTGGGATCCATTATCACAAATGATTTCAGCTGGTACTCCAAACCTGGTCAGGATATTCCTCTTTATGAAGGATACTACTTCTTGGTCTCTGACTTGAACAAATGCTTCAGCCTCCACCCACTTAGAGAAATAATCAGTCATTGCCAACATAAAAACTTTTCCTCCTGGAGCTTTTAGTAATTTCCCTACTATGTCCATCCCCCATTTCATGAATGGCCAAGGGGAAACTATAGGATATAGTGGTTTAGCTGGTTGGTGTAGTATGTTATTGTGCCTTTGACATGCATCACATCTTCGAGCATATTCTGTAGCATCTTTCCTCATCGTTGGCCAATAGTATCCTGTCCTCAACACTTTTGAGAATAATGACCTGCCCCCAATATGGTTACCACAATCCCCATCATGTATATCCTGAAGTACTTCTTTAATTTCGGGATCCTCCAAGCACCTTAAATATGGTCCTGCAAGAGATTTCTTATACAAAATATTATTTATAATGGTGAATCATGATACCTTCATCCTAAATACCTTAGGATTTTCGTCTCTAGGGATGTGTCCTTCCTTGAGATATCTTATGATTGGAGCCGTCCAGGATTTAGGATCCTCCTCGGGATATTCAGCAACAGGATCCTGGATACTTACTACTTCTTTATCCTGAGGATTCGTTGCAGGATACAAGATATGCAATATTGGTATTTGGGTTCCTTCTGGTATCCTGACCGATGATCCCAGATTTGCTAAGGCATCTGCTTCAGCATTATCTTCCCTTGGTACCTGTTGAAGTGTAAAAACATCGAAATATCCTGCTAATTTTTTGAGAATATCAAGGTATTCGATTAATTTCTCACCCTTAACTGCATAGGATCCATTAAAATGATTAGTAATTAATAAGGAGTCAACATATACTTGCAAATTCTTGATATTCATATTTTTAGCTAGTTCTAATCCTGTAATTAAAGCCTCATACTCTGCTTCATTATTAGTAGCAAAGAATTCACACCTAATAGCCTGGGGTAATATGTCCCCCTGTGGCGATTTTAGTAGTATTCCCAATCCTACTCCTCTAACATTAGATGCTCCATCAGTATACAATATCCAGGATCCTGAGGATTCCCCTAATTGTTGGACTTCTAGATCTACCTCATCCTGAATGTCACTACTGAAATCAGCCACAAAGTCAGCTAGAGCCTGTGATTTTATGGCATTTCTAGGTTCGTATACTAAGTCGTAAGCACTTAACTTTACTGACCACTTGGCCATCCTGCCTGACATCTCGGGTTTCCTAAGCACATTCTTAACAGGATAATTGGTCTTAACATGAATTCTGTGCGTTTCAAAGTAATGTCTAAGCTTTGTTAATGCCATAACTAGTGCTAGTATCAATTTTTCTAAATGAGAATATCTAGTTTCTGCATCTAACAAACTTTTACTAACATAATAAACAGGATATTGTTGACCTTCATGATCCTTTATAAGGACAACACTTACAGCATTCCCTGATAAAGCGAGGTATAGGGACAGTGGTTCACCATTCTCAGGCTTTATCAATAGAGGTGCAGTTGAAAGATATTGCTTCAAATCCTGTAGGGCCGCTTCATGCTTCTCACCCCATTCGAACTTCTTGTTCTTCTTCAGGATATCATAAAACTCTTTGCATTTCTCCGAGGATCTTGAGATAAATCTGTTCAATGCTGCAACTCGTCCTGTTAACCGTTGAACATCCTTCATGTTTGAGGGTGATTTGATATACAATATGGCTTTAATCTGCTCCGGGCTTGCCTCTATTCCTCTTTTGGTCACCATATATCCTAGAAACTTTCCTGCCCCCACTCCGAAATGGCACTTGGCGGGATTTAGCTTCATGTTATATTGATCCAGGATATCAAATGCTCCCTTAATATCCTGGAGGTGATCCTCAGCCTTTTTAGATTTTACCACCATATCGTCGATGTATACCTCCATTGTGTCCCCCAATTTATCTTTGAACATCATGTTCACCAATCTCTGGTATGTCGCACCTGCATTTTTCAAACTGAAAGGCATAGCAGTATAACAATAAATACCTGTTGGTGTCATGAAGACAGTATCCTCTTGGTCCGAAGGCTCCATTTGAATCTGCTGAAATCCTGAGGATGCATCCATGAAGGTTAACATCTCGTGCCCAGCGGTAGCATCCACCATTGCATCAATATGAGGAAGAGGAAATGGGTCTTTGGGACAAGCCTTATTCAAGTCTGTGTAATCTACACAAACTCTCCATTTCCCATTCTTCTTTTGAATCACGACCACATTTGCCAGCCATTTGGGAAATTTGACTTCTCTGATCATCTTGGACTTCAATAATCTCTCAACTTCCTCTTGGATAATTGTATTTCATTCAGGAGCGAACTTCCTTCTCTTTTGTTGTACAGGCTTGAATGACCTGTCAATTCCAAGCTTGTGAGTGATAATGTCTTTGGATATACCTGTCATATCCTCATGCTTCCACGTAAATGTTGACATCCTGCATTTTAAAAAGTTAGTTAATTGATCTTCAATATCCTGAGGGATATTGGTTCCTACGAGCACCGAGGTGTCTGGATTATCCTGATCCAGGATAATTTTCTTCATATCCTGCTCCAAAGCCTCCATGATATCCTGGGCCCGCATCTTTAATTGCTATGCTGCACTTGGTTTGGTTGAGGATTTCATCGAGGATGAGTAACATTCTTTCGCCTCCTGCTGATCACTATCAACCTTGATGACCCCCCAAGGGGTAGGGATCTTGATGCATTGATGATAAGTTGAAGGAACAGCCTTCATATCATGGATCCATGGCCTGCCCAGTATGATGTTATAGCAGGATAGGGAGTCCATCACACAAAAATGTTGTATCGAGTTGACCCCTTCAACATATACTGGTAACTTTATTTCTCCCATGGTATTCCTAGCTTCTCCACTGAAAGCAACGAGCACAGTGGACTTCGAAGTAATGTCCATCGGAGATACATTCATCCTCTTCAATGTTTCTAGCTGAATTATATTGACAGAGCTACCGTTATCCACCAATATCCTGCGTACAAAATGGTTAGCAACATACAATGTTATTACGAGAGCATCATGGTGAGGATCCTGCACAGTATCCCGGTCATCACTGTCGAAAGTGATCACTTTGTCAGTTGTAAGGGTGGTCATCCTGGCTGGTTTGTCTCCCCTTTCAGTCTTAGCCTCCTTTGCATGTCTCTTGGCCGCAGAATACGAAGTCCCACATATGTCGGATCCTCCTGAAATAAAGTTGATTATCTTGGCATCCGTAGGAGGTGATGCTGCTCGTTCAGGATCCTTCTCAGTATCCTGACCCTTATTCTTCTTCCTTCCTAAGAGATCCTTCAGATATCCCTTGCTCAGAAGATAACTTGTTTCTTTTCTTAGAGCAATGCAATCCTCAGTCACATGACCAAAATCTTCGTGGAAGGCACACCATTTGGATTTATCCTTCCAATCAGCTTTTTGTTGATTCTTTCGAGGCCACCTTGCTTTGTCTCCTAAACCCTACATAGCATACATTAATTCAGGAATGTTAACAGAAAAGCAATACTCAGATAATTCAGGATATTCTTCAGGATCCTCATCTTCAACAGCATTCACTTTCTTGTTGTCATTTCTACCATATGGCTTAGAGCGATATGGTTTAAATGAGGATTCTGACTTCCTATTGGTTGACTCGTAGGTAGTGGATGAGTTAATCCTTTCTTGCATTTTCTTATCATCCTCCAGCCTGATATATCTCAAGGCCCTATTTCGAGCCTCGTCCAAATTCCTGCAAGGATTCATCACAAGATCCTGATAAAATTGGGAATCCTTTTGTAGTCCCATCTTGAATGCTTGGACCGCTGTAGCAACATCAAGGTGTGGGATATCCAAGGATTCCCTGCTGAATTTGTTCACGTAATCCCTTAGGGATTCCTGAGGTCCTTGAGTTATCCTGTAAAGATCACTTGTCAGTTTTTCAAAACTCCGACTACAAGAAAATTGACTATTAAATAAATTCACTAAGTGAGCAAAAGATGTAATCGAATGCGGAGGAACATTTAAGAGCCATTTCAAGGCCGATCTTGTTAAGGTAGAACCAAAGCCCTTGCATAAGCATGCTTCCTTGAGCTCCGGAGGGATAGGATTAATCTCCATTCTTTCCCTATACTGGGCAATATGCTCTTCAGGATCCGTAGTCCCATCGTAGAGCTTCATGTTGGGGGTTTGAAATCTTTTCGGGATCTCAGCATCACAGATAGGATATGCGAAACGAGATATCCTGTGGCTGTCTTGGGACACTTCCGGAATTGGCTGGACCACTCCAGGTACACTAGATATCATGTCTGTTAGGGGAGGATTTTTGAATGATCAGTGATCCTCAATTACTGTTGGGTTTAGCGATCCTCACTTCTGTTTGAATACGTGATCCTCAGAAGTATTGCAGGATCAGGATCATGGATCATCGTAAGGATCCTTATACTAACGATTGTCTGCTTTGAATATGATGTTGTTTTGCAGGAGTACGAGCTTGGACTTGGTCTTGGCGATATTCCTGGAGCATATTCCATATTTATTCCGCACGTGCATGGCTGAAATGGACGTTATGGAAGTCGTGGAGGACTTGCACCAAAGGAGGAATGTTTGTTAGCTTAGATATTTTCCATTTTTAAAAGGGATAGCGAGCTAAATAGAAAACACTTGGCTAATTTTAGCTTAACACACACACTCGCAACTGCTCTCACCAGCTCTTGACAATTCACTTGGCAATTACACACTTTTTTGCACATTACACTATAGTGATCCTTTTAATTAGCTCGCTATCATCCGAAGTTGTAATACATTTCTTGTTTAATCTGAGTTGGTGATCGGTAGTTTTCATCACCCGAGGTTTTTTATGCCGGAGATCATTCATTGATCAAGGGCTTTTTCCTCGTATAAATCTTTGTGTCACTTATTCATTTCATTTCTGAGTGATCCTTAGTGTTGTTCATTGATTCAAGCATCATACCTCACAACAGAAAGTTTGGTTGCATTATCATTGCTTGATTTTTGACCAAAACAGTTTGTCGCCCACCGTGGGGCAATTGGTGCTTCGTTCTTGAGAAATTATTGTTCTGGTGATCATTTCGGTTCGTTACAATCAAGCAAATGGCTTCCTCAACAAAGAATACCTCAAGCTCTATGCCGGCAATCAGTTCTTCACAAGGCGTTCCTCCTTTGCCTCCACCACCTTCTGGATCCCAGAAGAATGCTGAGAATGCTGCGAAGAGACAAACCCCCATTTTCCAAAAACCACCAACTTCTTCTGTTTCCACTAATCCTACTACTAATGATCTTTTTAATCTGATTTTGCAGATGAGGGATCGCATGCAAGAGCAGGACAAAACCAATGAACGGACCCTCCAAGAGATTGGTGATATCAAGAAACATAAGAAATCAGTGGAGGATCATTCTCCTCTGATGCCAAGGTCGTTGAACTTTGACACTCCAGTTGTAACTACCTTGCAATCGGCAGTTCCGGGCATCCAGTATCAAAGTGGTCCATCAGAAAGGCGTTATGGAACAACAACTATGAGTCAGGCATTTGGCTCTCACTTCCAGCCTCAAGGATCCTCCTCTCAACCATCGGGATCCTCTTTTCAGCATCAAGGTTACTTCACGTCAGGATGATATTTGGGAATGCATGCAGTTCAAGGATCCTCCCAGGGTCAAGGATCCTCCCAGGTTCAAGGATCCTCTACGGCTCCAGGATCCTCCCAGGGTCAAGGATCCTCCATGGCTCAAGGATCCTTCCAGCTTCAAGGATCCTCTATGATTCCAGGATCCTCCCAGTTTCTAGGATCCTCTATGCCCCAAGGATCCTTTCAGGTTCAAGGATCATCTCAGCTTCAAGGATCCAACATCGTTCAGGATCAGGGATTCTTAAGAAGTATGCAACCTCCGAGCACCGATGTTCATCAAGGAGACTTCATACCAATGCAGACCATCGCTTCGTCTGGTCCTTCGATCATACCAGAATCCCGTCAATATGGATTCACATCCGCAATTCCAAACATGAATCTTCCGGGAGGTAGCACTTTTAATAATTCATATAACACTAACCATGGCTCAATGCAGGATACAGGTATCAATCAAGCTATGGCTCGGGAATTACAGAAACTTAAGGATATGATATCCAGTGTACCAGGAGTGGTTAAACCCATTCCTGAAATTGCGGATGGTAGCCATAGGATATCTCGTTTTGCACAACCCTTATGTGATGCTGAGATACCCAAAAGGTTCCAGATACCATCTATGAAGTTGTATGATGGTTCAACAGATCCAGAAGAGCATGTAGCTCAGTATAGGGAGAGGATGGAGATCAATCCAATTCCTGAGAGGTTAAAGGAAGCATGTCTATGCAAGGGATTTGGATCCACACTCACATGATCTGCTCTTAAATGGCTACTAAGTCTTCCCCCTTACTCTATTACTTCATTTGCTAATCTAGTTAATTTGTTTAATAGTCAATTCTCTTGTAGTAGAAAATTTGAACGATTAACTAGTGATCTATATAGGGTAACACAAGGTCAAAATGAATCACTTAGAGATTATATCACTAAGTTTAGTAAAGAATCCTTAGTTATTCCTAATTTGGATATTGCTACGGCTGTAGAAGCCTTTAAAATGGGATTGCTTAGGGATTCATTATTCTATGATGATCTTGTTATGACACCTTGCAGGAATCTTGATGAAGTAAGAACCAGGGCCCTTAGGTTCATCCGCCTAGAGGATGACAAAAGGATCCAGGATAGATTGACAGGATCCTCAAAACAGGAGAAACAATACTTCAGGAACAACAAATCCAAGTCCTACAACAAGTCTGATAACCAGAACGTGCATGCGGTGGAACAAGAAGAGGATGATGAGGATTATCCTCCTATTTCTGAATACTGTTTTTCTATTGATAACAATGAACTAATCCTTGCAATGCAGAATCTAGGTGAGAAAGCTAGATGGCCGAGAAAAAGTGATAAACCAGCTGCTACAAAGGATAAGTCCAAGTGGTGTGCATATCATGAGGATTTCGGACATCTCACTGAAGAGTGTATTGCACTAAGAAAGGAAATTGGTTACTTGTTGAGCAAGGGGCATTTGAAGGAACTTTTGGGACGAAAAAAGTCAAGGATCCAGGATCCTGAAAGGATCCCGGAAAGGGCTCCTGCTCCCCCAGCAGATGCACAAGTTATAAACTTCATATCCGGTGGATCAGACATTTGTGGTACTTCCTTTTCAGCAGCAAAAAGACATGCTAAGGAAACCAAGATGGATAATGGAGACAGACCCGTCCGGACCTCCGTTGTTACCCAGGATAAAGTCATAACTTTTGATGAGGATGATCGTGTTGATGTCCAGGATACTCATCATGACGGTCTTGTAATAACATTGTTTATTTCTAACCACTTTGTTCGCAGGATCCTTATAGATGGAGGAAGCTCTGTGAACATCATTCAGCTTGATGTCCTCAAGAAGATGAATATCCCAGAGTCTGATATTGTCCCAAGATCCTCAGTACATGTGGGATTTAGTGGAGAAACTAAGAATACATTGGGGGACATCAAACTCCCAATCTATATTGAAGGATTGCATTCTTATCAGAAATTTTGTGTTATAGATTGCTTATCTTGTTGTAATGTTATCCTTGGCAGGCCATGGATACATGATATGAAGGCAGTCCCGTCCACCTATCATCAGTGTGTAAAGCTTCCAAGTCCATGGGGAGTGGTGAAAATTGAGAGTGATTAACAAGAGGCTAAGAATTATTATACATCATCAATGAAGCCAACCTCAAGACCAAGGGAGCAATCGCAATTAAAGTATCCTTCAAGAGATGTCTTGGAGGAAGAGAGCAGGATGTAAAAGAAATCCTCATGGATCCTCATGATCCTGAATCCATAGTCTTCATAGGATCAGGGATCCTTAGCAACATTGAGCAGGATCTAGTATCCTTCCTTAAGAGGAGGAAATCCACCTTTGCCTGGAAACATGAAGATATGAAAGGTATATCTAAGGATATAATTACTCATAAACTTGGCATTGGCAGGTCATTCAAGCCAATTCATCAAAAGAGGAGGAAGTTTGCACCCGAGAGGAATGCCATTATCCAAGAAGAGGTAGATAAACTACTTCGGGCAGGTATGATAAGAGAGGTTAAGTATCCAAGATGGTTAGCCAATGTGGTCGTTGTTCAAAAGAAAAATGGAAAGTGGAGGGTATGTGTCGATTTTACTGATTTAAACAAGGCATGTCCCAAGGATCCTTTCCCATTACCCCACATTGACTCCATGGTGGATGCTACCGCGGGTCATGAGTTGTTGACTTTTATGGATGCTTCATCTGGATTTCAACAAATTCAGATGGAACCATCTGATTAAGAGGATACAACATTTATGACCCCAACTGGTATATATTGTTATATTGCTATGCCATTTGTACTAAGGAATGCAGGTGCTACTTATCAAAGGCTAGTCAATATGATGTTCAAGGAACAAATTGGACACACTATGGAAGTCTATATTGATGACATGGTGGTTAAGTCCAAGAAAGCTGAGGATCATCTTAAAGACTTCGAGGAAGCATTCAATATCCTTGATAAATTTAATATGAAACTAAATCCTTCCAAGTGTCATTTTGGTGTTAAGGCAGGTAAATTCTTAGGCTATATGGTGACAAAGAGGGGCATTGAAGCAAGTCCAGAGCAAATCAAGGCTATTATGAATATCAAATCTCCTGCCAATGCTAAGGATGTGCAAAGATTGACAGGCAGGATCGCAGCCTTGAACAGGTTCATATCCAAATCTTCAGAAAAGTGCAAGGAATTCTATGACATCCTGAGGAAAAACAAGAAGTTTGAATGGACTGAGAAGCATGAAAGTGCCCTCAAAGCTCTTAAGGATTACCTATCCTCAGCCCCGGCCCTGATGAAACCAGAAAAAGGGGATATATTATCCTTATACTTAGCAGTATCCTCAAAAGCAGTAAGTGCAGTCCTTGTTAAGGATCACCAATGTACACAACATCCTGTTTATTATGTAACTAAGAGTTTACTTGATGATGAATCCAGGTATTCACACTTAGAGAAACTTATCCTTGCATTAATAATGGCATCTACTAAATTGAGACATTATTTTGAGACTCATGCCATTATTGTTAAGACTAATTTTCCAATTAAGAATGTTCTCAGGAAACCTGAAATGTCAGGAAGGATGGCTAAGTGGGCAGTGAAGCTTAGTGCATATGATATAAGATATGAACCAAGGACTGCCATCAAATCCCAAGCCTTAGCTGACTTTGTGGAAGATTTTAGTAGTGATTTGCAAAAGGAAGCTGAGTTAGAAGTCCAACAGCTTGAAGAAACTAAGGATCCTTGGATACTCTTCACTGATGGAGCCTCTAATGTAAAAGAAACAGGGCTTGGAATACTACTAAAATCTCCACAGGGGGACATAATACCCCACTCCATAGCTTATGAATTTCAAACTACCAACAATGAGGCTGAGTATGAAGCCTTGATAGCTGGTTTGTAAATTGCTAAGCATATGAGGATCAGGTATCTTGAGGTACATGTAGATTCGTTATTAATCACTAATCACTTTAATGGATCCTATGCTGTTAAAGGTGAAAAGCTAATCAAATATTTAGAGATAGTCAAAGAATTGGCACTCTCTTTTGTTTCCTTTAGTTTGACACAGGTACCAAGGGAAGAGAATGCAGAGGCTGATGCATTAGCCAATCTAGGATCATCCTTGAAGATCCCGGAGGATATCAAGATCCCAATTATCCATATCCTGACCCCTGCTATCGAGGGTCATGTAGCTATGGAGATAGGAGAAGATTCTGCAATCATCCCTCGTGATGATACTCAATCTCATTCAGGATCATGGATCCTCCCAATCATGAGATACATACAACATGGAGAGATTCCTACAGGAGAAAACCCTAGGGCTTTCAAAATTAAGGTATCTCAATTTACAATATTGAATAATAAGTTGTATAAACGATCTCTTGCAGGACCATATCTAAGATGCATTGAGGATCCTGAAATCCAAGAAGTCCTAAAGGATTTCCATGAAGGAGATTGTGGAAACCACACTGGGGGCAGGGCATTATTCTCCAGGATCCTGAGGACATGATACTATTGGCCCACTATGAAGAAGGATGCTGTGGAGTATGCCAAGAAGTGTGATCCTTGTCAGAGACACAGTAATATCCTTCACCAACCAGCAGAACTTTTGCATCCTATATCCTCTTCTTGGCCATTTATGAGGTGGGGAATGGATATAGTTGGTAAGCTTCCTAAGGCACCTGGTGGAAAAGTATTCATGCTTGCTATGACTGATTACTTCTCCAAGTGGATAGAGGCTGAAGCCTTTGCTCAAGTCAGAGAAAAGGAAGTTATATCCTTTATTAAAAGAAACATTATTACTAGATTTGGTATCCCTTCTGAAATTATTTGTGATAATGGATCCCAATTTATTGGGAATAGAACTACTAACTTTTGTGACAGCTGGGGGATTAAGATGATAACATCAACACCAGTCCACCCACAAGCTAATGGTCAGGCAGAATCATCCAACAAGATCATCATCAACAATTTGAAGAAGAAGCTTGGGTCCAAGAAAGGAAAATGGGCAGAAGAACTACCTTATGTGCTTTGGGCCGATAGGACAACTCCCAAGAATGCTACTAGCCAAACTCCATTTTCTTTGGTATTTGGGGCAGAATCAGTGATCCCTACAGAGATGGTGGTTCCAACTGCAAGAACAAGCATTCGTGATCCTGAAGAAAATGCTGAAAACTTGGTTCAAGACTTGGATACTATAGAAGAAATCAGGGATTTGGCAAGGATAAGGATGGCTAGTTATCAACAAAGGATGGCTGGAGCCTACAACAAAAATGCCAGGATCAGGAAATTCCAAGTTGGTGATATGGTTTTAAGGAAAGTATTTCAGAATACCACCAATCCTGCTGATGGAAAGTTGGCACCAAAATGGGAAGGCCCTTATTTGATTGAAGCTGAAGCAGGAAAGGGGGCATATCGATTGCTAACAATGGAAGGTGATTTGCTACCAAGAGCTTGGAATGCTGTCCATTTGAAGAAATATTTCATGTGACAAGGATCCATGATCCTTACCTGACAAGTATCATTGAAGAATCCTTACAGAACAGATGATCCTCATTTTGGTAACATTCTAATCTCAATCTATTTCATTCTTTTATTCTCTTATACTAGGATAAGGATCCTGCATCCTTTATCCTCCTTTCACTTGATTCTGAGTTTTGAAGGTTCAGGTATCCTTATCTAAGGATTGAGTATCCACAAAAGTATCCAGTTATTTGGGCTTGACCTCAGTTATTTGGGCTTGACCCCAGTTATTTGGGCTTGACATCAGTTTGGGCCTGTCCCCAGTTTCGCCAGTAGCGCACGATGATCCTGGTATAGTTCATGGCAATGGGACCAGTACTCGCTTTAGGGGCTGACAATTTCATTGTACTGGCTATATTCAGGATCCTACGTATAATGGTAGACGTACCATACATCCGTTCCTAAGGTTTCTAACGTTTTCACGTTAGCTAAGGTTTTGGCATTTTCATGTCACTAAGTTTGGATAGTCGCCAGTGACGGCCATACTCCAGTTTACATACGATCATTTGGGCTTGTCCCCAGTTATCCTTTGGGCTTGTCCCCAGTATATTGGGCTTGTCCCCAGAATTGTTGGGCTTGTCCCCAGTTACTAACTCTTATCTTATATTGGCTTAGTCCCAAGTTGTATCCTATTTCAGGTTTTTGGAGACAAACGACCAAGGATCCTTGATCCTTACCTTCTACTAAGGTTTGTCTTTTGGGTTATCCTGATTATAAGTATTAAAGGTTAGGATCCTAACTTGGATTCTCAGGTATGATCCTTAACTATTTTGATTTTATTCATTATTCATTTGAGTAACCCTTATCCTTTGACAACTGAACTTATGATCCTTAAAATATACTACTTTTCGGAATTTGTCGACTATAGGATATGTGATCCTTGAACATATCCTAAACTTTTTGAGGATATTTATTAAGTTTTTTCTTTACTTGATAAGTTTAGACAAAATGTATATCACAACAATTGAAAAGTAAAGTACTAACAAGGATAACAACACGGGAGATAGCCAAAAAGTTAAAGTTATTTTATTCACAAAACGTTAAACCCTTTAAGGTTGTCAAAATTGCCAACCCATGTTTCTACCAGCAAAACGTGGCCCGTCCACATGGGTTGGCAAAGGGTGTCCATTGTTTACGGGTCTTTGTAATGCAGGAAATTAAAGGAGGAAGGATAACGAGTGGCTTCATCCCCCGAACAGAGGATCCATCCGCCACCCATTATCCTGCCTATTGTTCAAGGATCCATGATCCTTCATCCTAGAAACTATTGTCTAAAGTTATTACAACCCATCATTGTTCAACAAAAACATCATAACCAAACAACCAAACTTAAAAAATGGGCTCCGGCTATGTCTAGAAGTGTCCATCATCGCCCATTCATGCAGCTTACACCTTCGCTGCATCACCTTCACCAGCTCCACCTGCTTCTCCACCCTGATCCTTGCCACTGCCACCAGCCTCGATTGCCAGAACCTCATCAGCCTCTTCTTCGTCCTCCAACTCAGCCAGCCTAGCCTTCCAGCCCTCCATGTCCCAGTTGCTCCTGTCAAAATTAGGATCCTGAGCTTCTTGGGCCATCTGCAACTTGGTCTTGTACATGGCAATGGCAGCGGAGACTTTGGCATCCTGCATGATCTCGTGCTTCTCATAGTCAGCATTGATCTGAGCTGCAACCGCCTGAGTTTTGGCATCATTGAGGTCCTTTTCGAGGGAGGCAATCTTGTGATCCTTGAGCACCGCCACTTTTTGGAGGTCAGAGTATTTCTCCTCAATCTCTTCGACGTTCCCAACATAGTCCTCGATTTCAGCAAATTTCTGCAAAGAAGACAATGCAAAGCTCAGGATCACATGATCCTCAAGTGGGCAGGATAATTAAGCTAAGTCAGTGATCCTTACCTCAGCAAAGTACTCGAGGAACTGATGGCGGATCAGAGGCAAGCCTTCTAGATTGTCAGCTTCAGAGGTCTTCCTTTTCTTTCCACCTCTTCCCTTTGAAGTGGTTGCCTTGGGAATCGTGACGGCTGGGCTGGCAGCAAGCTTCTTCTTTGAGGATCGGACAGTGTCAAGGTCAGTGACACTGAATTTGGAGGCAGATCTTGAAGATTTTCCAGCGCCTACACATCCAAAACAGATAAGTATCCTTATTTCATTTCAATTTAAGCATTTAATTACATATAAACATGGATACTTACTCGACATAGTGACAGAACATGAGGATACTTCTTGAGAATCCTGGGTGTTTGTTTTAAATGATCTTCTTGCAGGATCAAGTCTCCGGAAAGCGGCAAGCCTTTCCTTTGTTGCAGGTGTTGTGATGAGGTGTGCGACAGTAATAGCTGCGAAATAGAAACAGAAGGATGTTAGTGATCCTAAGCAAAGACAAGGTTATACTGTGATCCTTTTCAGGATCCTCTATCCTACCATGGGTGGTCCATTTTCTAGGCAGATCCTTTCCATCAGGGAGAGAATCCCTTCTGACAAAGAAGAACCGCCGTTTCCAGTTTGTGTCATTCTTAGTGGCTTTGAAGATGGGGTGTTCTTCACCAGGTTTATGTTTGAGTAGATATCGGTGGGATCCATGGCTAACGAGGTCATACATCTCTGCAAACTCCGACATTCCCAGATCAATTCCGTCATGTTCAATGATCCTTTCAAGGGTATATAAGACCCTCCAGATCATTGGCATCGCTTGAATGTAGGAGATGCCGGTAAGAGAGAAGAAGGATTGGGTGAAATCTGGAAAAGGATACGAGTATCCTATTGTAAATGGTGTGACCGGAAAAGCCACCCAAGTTTCATAAACATAGTCGCTCAGGACGGTGGGATCAAATGGTTTGAAAACGGTGTTCGCCGGGAAACAGTGGCGGATTCTGTCTATCTATGGATCAGTGAAGCAGCATCGTTCTTTTGCAGAATCTTTTATGATCCCTTGGCTTTTCAAGGGGCTGTCCTTCTTGTGATCCTTAGCCGGTGAGGATCTTAGCATCATCTCGATTATGACGGTGGTGAAGAAGAGAAACAGAGTGAGAAGATGAAGAGAGAAAGGAAAGAGAAATACCTGATCAAGTCTTCGAATGAGGATTTAAAGAGGAAACGCACGAATTTAAATGCTCTCTAACCCTTATCTCTAACTTCAATTTATAATGATGATCTTGCAGGGTAGTCACTTCAGTGACGTCAGGATGGTAACGGCTAGTCCGATTACAACGGCTATATATCCGTTAGTTGGTTACGGATAAGAACAAGAAAATATAACTCGTTATCTACATTATTACTCCTTATATTTTGGGGGTAATTGTTAGGGGAGGATTTTTGAATGATCAGTGATCCTCAATTACTGTTGGGTTTAGTGATCCTCACTTCTGTTTGAATACGTGATCCTCAGAAGTATTGCAGGATTAGGATCATGGATCATCGTAGGATCCTTATACTAACGATTGTCTGCTTTGAATATGATGTTGTTTTGCAGGAGTACGAGCTTGGACTTGGTCTTGGTCTTGGCGATATTCCTGGAGCATATTCCATATGTATTCCGCACGTGCATGGCTGAAATGGACGTTATGGAAGTCGTGGAGGACTTGCACCAAAGGAGGAATGTTTGTTAGCTTAGATATTTTCCATTTTTAAAAGGGATAGCGAGCTAAATAGAAAACACTTGGCTAATTTTAGCTTAACACACACACTCGCAACTGCTCTCACCAGCTCTTGACAATTCACTTGGCAATTACACACTTTTTTGCACATTACACTATAGTGATCCTTGTAATTAGCTCGCTATCATCCAAAGTTGTAATACATTTCTTGTTTAATCTGAGTTGGTGATCGGTAGTTTCCATCACCCGAGGTTTTTTATGCCGGAGATCATTCATTGATCAAGGGATTTTTCCTCGTATAAATCTTTGTGTCACTTATTAATTTCATTTCTGAGTGATCCTTAGTGTTGTTCATTGATTCAAGCATCATACCTCACAACAGAAAGTTTGGTTGCATTATCATTGCTTGATTTTTGACCAAAACAATGTCCTTCAATTTCTGAAGCTCCCTAGTAAATGTTGACGTCATACCTGCATCCTGCAAAGATCCACCATTGTTAGTAGCATGAATATTATTATTTGACAAGTTACCAGTCTGAGGATTCTGGCCATATCCTGAAGCATATCCTGAGCTCCTCACAGTTGACATCCTGATCGAGGAGGGTATGTCAGGAGTATGATTCTGGGAATGACTAGGCACAATATTCCCCCTATTGTCCTCAGTATACACAGCCGAACTGAAGTTCAAAGTTCTGGGTTGTAAAGGAGTAACAATATCCTCAGTGGATCTGCTTGAGCTAGCTTTTAAGAGTTGTATTTCTCTTAACAGCATTTGGTTAGTTTCCTGTTGCTACCTCATTTGTTCCTGCACACTTCCAAATAAGGTTAGAATTTCATCATTAGAAGCTAAAACGGGAGCAGATCCCTGAACACTCCGAGTAGGGATAATATCCTGAGGTTGTGAAGAAGCTGGCATCCTTGGAGGAGGTGGTGGAAGCACCGAACCAGTAGTAGCAGAAGTTGTAGTAGACACAGTGGAGGAACTCATGTTTGATCTTGAGGCCATTGTGGACAATGTGGCAAAAAGTTTTGAAAACAGAAAACCGATTAACGATTTTACAAAGATTTTTAGTAAAGATAGCACCACTTGCCCCACGGTGGGCGCCAAATTGTTTTGGTCAAAAATTACCGAAGCAATTAAGTGATCAAATTAGTTAAGTGAGGTAGTGTGCTAAAAAGTGTGTTGGAAATATGCTGGTTATGTTGTTTGTAAAAACAGTTTTCAGGATACGGCTCAGGATATTGAGCTGTATCTGCGATCAAACTATGAGCAAAAAGTATAGGAAATGACACGAGATGTACGAGGAAAGCCCTTGATCAATCTAGATCGCCGGCATAAAACCTCGGGAGCTGACAATCGCAGCTGCCTAGTTCTTCTTATTGCTTCAAACGTCAGGATACAGTGCAGGATAATGACCAGATCGCTAAGTGTTACAATGCTTTGTGTGAAAGTAAAAATTGCGAGAGAACAAGTGTGAGAGTGTAGTGAGTGTAGCTGTGATGTCCTATTCGATCTGATATACCCACCTATTTATAGTAACGAAATACAAACTAAAATTCCTATAAATATGGGATGCTCCCGAATATTCCATTGTTAACGTTGTAGACCGAGTAATGCGGCTTCAACGTCTTCATTTGAACGACTTGGACCGAGTCTCCCGGAGAAAGGGTCTTCGTGAACGTTGGGCATCTGGACGCGTACTCCTGCACACAACCCGTTAGTAATCCTGAGGATACCATTCAGGATGTTACCAATATCCTGAATGAGCATCCCGGATATGAACAGATATCATACAACCAAGATATAAGTTAAGATATTTCCCAAGATATGAACTCAGAATTTCACCCATAACACTACTTTATAATTATAAATTATAAAATATTAATAAAGAGAGAGACGAGTCACTAAAAAATAAAAGAGTGGTAATGATGTGAGACGAGTCATTAAAAAATAAAAGAGTGATAATGATGTGACATTATATATCAATGTTTTTTTAGTTTTTTTATTGGGTGGGTTTTGAGTGTTATTAAAAAAATGTGTGTTTTTCTATGTGACACGTGACTAAATATGTTTTTAGGTTTTATTATGCTTTCTTAGGGCACTCGGTGTGGGCCGTGGGGGACATCCCCGCCACGTCCAGGTTCGGCGCCATCTCATTCTCCCATTTCCCCTGCTTCGTCGGCGTCCTCTTCGTCTTGCTCAAGCCGCTCCACCCCCTTCTCACACACACATATACATACAACACATATATATACATGTATGGGCCCATCCTCCATTTCTCTTGGTCCATCCTTGGAGGAGTATCATCCTTGGATGTTGACGTGACGCTGACGTGAAGAGACGTCCTCCAAAGACTTGTCTCCTCCACACCGAGTAGCCTTATTGTGAATGCTCTTAAAAGTAACGAGACTTTAAAAATCAAATAGTTATGCTTTCTATTAGACTATGTGGTGTGGGGCGGGGGTTGGGTACAAACGCCCACGTCACCACCCCGAGTCGGCTTGGGTTTCGGCGTGGCCCCTTGGGCGGGGGTTTCAGCCCGGGCGTTGGGCGGGGCTACCCACATGACATGGCGGAACCTCATTGGCCAAGAGCACTAGCTCTTTGAAATTGGTTTTTTTCCACGCCACCACAGCCACGCCCAACCATACCCCTTTGAAATTGGCTTTTGGTCTTGGGTGCCCCATACTCTACGTGTCGCACCATGCCCTCAACCCACGCCCCACCATACCCCACGTTCTTAGAGAGAAAATATTACAAAGAACAAACGGTAGTGTGTCAAAAAGATAATCTGAATAAATTTTAAAATTATAAATACCGAAAATTTATTTAAATGATAATAATGTTACAAAATCCAATTATTTTCCTCTAATTAGCTAGTTAAATTTTCGCGTTAAAAGAACATTAGAAAGTTAAATTTTCATTTGCATTTTGCGTTTGTTTACATTTTTATTATTCTTTGCTTTGCCTTATATTTTACGACGAATATATCTTTTATTAATATTTAATGGGGTTCTTTCATGCAATCATCCCTAAACTTTGGTTTCCCTTGGAAATACTAAGGCTACACGGTATGGGGTTCGGCCCCGGGTCGTCTTGGTTCGGCGACGGGCGGAACACCGTGCCGCCCCCCCACGTCGCGTCTTCCCCGTCGAGTTCTCGCCGTTTGTGACGGTCCAAAAAGGTGGGGCCCCTACCAAAAGTTACCGTTTGAAAAAAAAAATTTAATTTCCAATTTAAACAAACAAACAAACGGTCATATTTATAAAATTTATATATTTCCATTCCATTTTCACTTTCATTCACAAATTTAACCCCAAAATTTCATCTCTCTCTCACATAATTTTTATAAATCTTCTTCCACTTTTATAAACCTTATACTCTATCATGGATCCCTTCAACGACCCGAACAATCCGTATAACCCGACGACTCCCATCAACTCTAATGTTTTCTCGGTTCCGGGATATTATCCGACGCTAGAACCGAACCAAATCTCGCAATATTCATCAAATGCGTTTGCATCATTCCAACACTCGCCAAACCAATTCGCTCAATTCTCTCAAAATCAAGCCATTCAACATATGATGATTGACGTGATGTCGTGGTCACAATCAAATTTAATCCAAATACAACTAAATAGTTAGCGGTAAGTGGGTATCGAACACAGAGAGTTTGTGGAATATGTGTTATTTAGAAGATTATCTAACTTGACTAAAATTAAACTAATTGCAAATAAAGTAGAATTCAAGAGTTGATTTGAGTGAATTGGTTTTAGACTAAATTTAACTAATTAAATTGCAAAAGAAAAGTTTTGGTTGTAAACAATTTAGAAACAAATGATTATCTTAAGCTTCTGGTTTGCTTCGACATTTGTGCTATCATTCAACTAGAAAGAATCACATAGACATGATTCATGTATGACTACTTGATGTGGTGAAAGGGAACTAAGTACTCGGATTCCTAGAACGCGAGGTTGTTACCCGATGACCAATTAATCAACACCCAATCTTAATTCTACCTATGATATCTCGATTGCCAACGGCACCAAGAACGTATAGTTTAGAACAAGATTAGCACACTAATTAACAATTTACAAGCAAGCAATCACACACCATAACAAACAAATCATAGAGAAGAGTTCATTATTCTAGAAATATGAAATCAAAACACAAAGTCTTACACAAACCTTCAACCCAAGACAATCATCCAAAGTTTAGCCACTCATGGCTTCAAACAACATCATAACAAGAGTTTCAATGTTCATATAGATCAAAGCAACAAAAGCTAATGATTAAGATAATGTTTCCTTGCCAAAAATCTCCAAAAGTTGCTCCAATCTCGAATACCAGCCAGTCGTAACCGATGGGCAATGATAAGTCACCTTAAACCCCCTTAAATTGACAATTAATGAAGGAGTTACAAAGTTGGAATCAGTCGGAGCCGTAACCTACGGCCCCCAGCCGTAGGTTACGGCGATCATCGAAGTCATACAAGTCAGCAGGGAGCCGTAACCTACGGCCACCTGCCGTAGGTTACGGCGAGCAGTGAGTTTTACGGCCCTTGGACCCTGTTTTACGGCTGTAATTTTTTGGCAAATGATGGGGGCCGTAACCTACGGCTGGGAGCCGTAGGTTACGGTGTTGTATGTGGTGTTTTCCTTTGTTCTCTTCATTACAAGTTGAATCTTCCATTTTTGTTTTCACCAACATCAAGCTTCCATCCAAGCTTCATAATATCCATTCTTTAGGCTCTTTAACACCTGCGAATACAATTTCAACGTAGTTATCAAATTCCCACAATTAACCGAGACAAGCATGAGATGTGCACCTATTTAACTCATTTAAGGGTTGTCCTACGGACCACCCGTCACATCCCCACACTTACCCGTTGCTTGTCCCAAGCAACCCATTCAAAGATTATTCACAAACACAAGCGATCAATTATGAAAACTAAGCTAAAGTGCCATCCTTTTACTAACTTTCAATCGTACTACAAGACACACCCCTCGCAAAAATCTCTCAGTAACAAGAATTATTAGCATAATGCTAATCCACTCAATGCGTGTGTGTGTGTGTGCGACAATAAGCTTGTATATAAATCAAGTTTCCTCCTAACAAATATCTAGCATGCTTTAGAATCAAAGGAACTTACGGGTTGTA